>JANHFX010006341.1:0-28507 GCA_027560015.1 Chloroceryle amazona
AGTCCTCCAGGTTCTGGTTGCTGTAGCGGGGTGGGATAGGGGCCCGTTTGTTGCTCTGGTCTAGTGGGAAGGGAAAGCCCCCGTAAAGAGTGACTGGCTCTGTGTCTGTAGGTGGAGGGGGTGGTGGTGGGAGAGGAGGGTGGGAGGAGGAAACAGGGGGACCTGGAATAATCTCGTAGTGGGAATATTCCTGCACATCCGATGACAGGTACCGGGGAGGCCAGTAGGTTGTTTCTGCCGGGTAGACTGGAATAAAACAGAATTGTGTTAGCTGAGTTCAAGATGTTGTTTTCCCTCTCTTGTCCTCCCACTAATTCCTTCTGTAGACTCTGAGCCTGCAGAAGAAGTGACAGACCAGGAGGAGATGTGGGGATAGGGGAGTTGTAGTTGCAGCTTTGGGAATTGAGGGGACCTGAGCCAAGGCAGTGTTCCCACCAGCCCTCAGACACCAACTGCTCGAGCACCCAAAAGACACTTCATCATGCTGTTCAGATTCAAGAAGCTTGAATGATGAAGGGACAGGGGCAGAGCAAGTGATCCACTGGATCTCTCCCTTTCTCTGTAGTTACTCTTGTGAACTCACTTCTAACCATGTACTTTGGTGATGAACTCCTGCATGGAGAGAATGCAGCAACCTTGCTGTCTGGAACTGTGTGAGGTGTTTCCTTGAGGGCATGATTATTCTGCATTGCTGCAAATGCCTCCTCTAAAGCTCACACTGACTTTTAAGATTTAAATTTTCCCCCTTAGCTTCATTATTCTCTTATGTAGTTTTTTTTTTGACCCAGGATGTGTGGGAATCCAGGCTATGCATTAATGGTTTCCCTACTGATTGCGTATGAGGCTGAGCAGGTTAAAGCTGAAAATTTGGATTTTCTGGTGAGCAGGGGGAATAGTCAATAAAGGACCTGTAACAGAGCTTGGACAGCATTTGCTCATGCTTTGCTTGGCTTTAACCAACACTGTTGGTCCCTCATATTTGCGAACCTCAGATCCACTTAGCAAGGGAAAGAGGGATGTGTAAGATCAAGAAGTAGCTGTGGCTACTGACCCATCTCCTCCCTGGCCCAGGTGCACTTGATGAAGGACTCGTTGTCAGAGTTGGAGGGGGGTGCAGCAGGAGGCAGGTTGGGTGCCACACTGCACACGATGGTGCCCCGGTGCTTTGGGGCATTGGCTGAATTGAAGGTGACGAATTCAGGGGTGCTGGTGGGTTTGTGCTGCTCTGGTGTGGCCCGGTCCAGGTTGTTGTGTGCTGTGTCACTGAGGATATTGAGCTCGATGGGTGGCACAGCTTGAGTGCCGACTCCCACGCTTTTGGAGAACTCGCTCTTGGAGAGCAAGTCGGGGTCCTCTCGAGCCACAGGCTTGTGTGCCTTGGCCCGGTGGTGATAGCGCTTGCGGATGAGCACAAAAGCTGTGGCCAGGATGGCCACCCCCAGCACACCAGCTGCAATCTCTGCGATCTCCTCAGGGCCCACTGCCCACTGTGTGGGCATGATGGCTGGCGTGATGATGGGCTGTGTACAGTAGTGACCCTGGTAATCTGATGGGCAGATGCAGCGGACAGAACCCTGGTTGCTCACACAGCGCCCATCATTTCGGCATGGGTTCTCTTGGCACTCCTCAGCCAGCTTCTCACACCTGTGGGGAGGAAAGGATGGAAGCAAACACTGTCAGCCTGGGGATGCAGCTAGAACTGCCTCATCCTATTCAGTGCTCTGACTTACACCAGCCTACTTATGGTTCCTTTCTGGTCTGCTCTCCTTCCTCTGCTAGACTCATGATACCTGCCTCTCCTGGCAGAGGACCATGATCCTTGAGCATAAAATTACACTTTTCAGAAGGCCATGAATGATTCTATTTTTCAGTCATACACAACAAATGAAAATGGTTGGCTTCACTCTGAGGTGTGTTAACCTCTTATGAAGTCTCCTATGTCCTCCAGGCTCTGTGGGCTCTTGGGGTGATCTGTGGATGTCTGCAGGTTGCAGCAAACATTTGGGAAACATCTAGCCTGAGAAGTGGTGAATGGGCATCCTTGTTGGAGAGGCTTTTTTAGCTTTTTATCGAGTATTGCAGAACTGAGACCTAAATATTCCCTAATAATACAGGGACCTTTCCTCCCAATAGTAGTAATCTCCCCATGTTAGGGGGGAATATACAGCTATACAGTGTTTTGTTGGCTTTCTTTCCTCCGTGTTTTTGTTGTTGTTGTTTTTGTGGGGTGTTTTTTTGTTCTTGTTGCTGAACAAACTCTGTGAGGTTTGGGCTCCTTTCTTAGTGTTTTAGGATGTTTGAGCCGGTGTTTGCAATGTGTACCCCCAGGCTCTGGCTGGACAGTAGGTATTTCGGTAGTACACTGCCACCTAATGCCCAGCTCCAGAAATGTGCCATGCTCTTTGGTAGAGACCATGTTTTCAGACCACCGTGATAGATCATCCTTCCCAAAGCATTCCCGGACCTTACCTTTCACCCAGGTACCAGTCAGGGCACTGGCAGGAGTAGCCGGTGGCAGAGACAGTGCAGGTTCCTCCGTGCAAGCAGGGTTTGGACTCGCAGGGACTGTCTCCCAGCTCACAGCGCTCACCAGAAAACAGTCCAGGGCAGATGCAGGTGTAACCTGGAGAGGGTGAGAGTGTGTTATACGGAGGCTGTATTCATATGGAGGAACTAGAAAGAGCAGGGAGGGGCAGTGCCTAGTAATGATGGCACCCATCGAAGGCTTGATCTTGCCACTTAAACATAGGTGCTTGCTGCTGCAGCAGGTGCTGTGGGCACCCACACCACCCATGGAGGGCTGGCGGGTATATTATAGGACCTGGAGCAGTTGCTGAAGGCTGGGTGGTCACTCTAGAGCAATGCAATGGCACTAGAGAGATATTTAAGCAACATGTTAATCCTGTCCTTTCCTGCCACAGACCCTCTCCTGCCAGGGGTGTGTTCTGGGTGCATCTTTATGGCATGGAGAAACGGGGGGACAAATTCAGGTTCAAGGAAGGGGAGCCTGTCTGCCTGATTCACAGTTTCTGACTCTGCTAAATGCAATCCTCTGCAACTTATTGTTCTCTGAAGTCTTTGGTCCCGCAAGTTCTTGTGGTGTGAACTGCCTGTCTCAACACGTTGGGTTTCTCTTGCCTCCAGGAGGTGTCTGCTCGCAGCCAGGGAGAAACCTGGCAGAGCTGGGGACTCGGGGCAGGGGGGGCTGCTGCTGTTTGCATTTTTGACTGCAGTTTAATGTAGCCCTAAGCATGGGAATATCCATGGCTGTGCTAAGCTCCTGCTAGTCACTTGGCTGGTGGTGACACGCAGGAAGTTCAGTGTTTCCACCTTGCAGTGCACTTCAAAAGTCTTTGTGACTCGTCTGCAAGTGAAACATTGCTGCTTTAGAGCCCAGGGTGAACAAATGTGGACCTGTTTCCACATGTGTGTTAGTGGTTGTACAGCAAGGACATGCTGATGCTTGTGCAGCAGGTGCTGGACTTTGCCTGTAGGGCTGTGTGTGCCCAAACACGTGTGTTCCTGGATGCAGGGGTTCACATGTGTTTGCACCTGTGGTCCCGAGTACTGTGGTTGATGTGGTGGCTGGTCTGGCTTTGACCCTTTCCACAGCGGCCCGTTCTCACACGGCCACGTGGGTTATCTGGGCTTGCTTGCACAGACATGTCTTTGCCTGCACATGTAAATCCATGCCTGACGTCTCTGGGCAGAGCTTTGCATAAACTTGTACTACATGCCCATGGTCTCCAAGACTGAGTCCACAATGCTCGAAAAAACCAAACACCCAGGATAACCTCAAAAATTAAATGTCCCTTGAGCACCCCCTTCCTTGCAGCCATGTGCTCCGTGTTTCTGCCTGGGATCATGTCCCACAGGCTCTTCCCTGGACAGCTGGGCCATTTGCAGGAGAAGCTGATCACTTTGGAAGGAAACTATGAGAAGGGCACAGGATGATTATTAGTGTGGCAGTGATTTTTCCTCCTCCCATTTTATGCTCTCTGCAAATCAAGCAGGTGATGTCTTAGAGCAGAGATGAGTTTTCACCTTGTGGGCTTTGAGCCCCTTCCAGTCCATGAAGAGGCATTTTCTATGCCGAGGGTCTCAAGGGTAAGGCTGAGGCATGAGTTTCAGCCTGACTAACTGTTCAGGACAGATGCACTTTGTGTCAAACAAGTTCACCTGAACTAGGCATCTGCTGAGTCGACAGGTCTGGGAACCTTGTTCCCAAAGGCTGCAGGCAGGGCAGGAGGAGGTGCACTCCCTCCTCTGTCCTCGCTTTCTTGCTGGGCAGGGTGTGGGCTTTGGCAACAACCCCAAAGAGCACAGAGATTCGGGAAGAACTTCTGCCCCACGCAGCAGACTGGAAAGCACCCTTCTGCCCCAAAGAAGGGCTGAAGCACAGACAGTTATCTATCTTGATAGACGAAGTGTAACAATGTTGTACAGGAAGCTAGGACATGGGTGCAGGGCAGTGACACAAGGGTGGATGTCACTGGGAGCGGTTCCTCCCCTTGAGGCCATGCACACTAGTCCTGTCTCTGACACAGCTTGCTGCAGGGAGACCCTCTGATGGGGGGAATGGGGCAGTGGTGAGACTGTCTTGGGCAGGGTCTGGTGTCAAACAGATGTTGAGCATGTGCACCCCACGTAAGCCTGAGACTCTTGGATTTGAGCTTACAGTTTTCCATAGCTATTCCCATAGTCCTGGGGAGTCACCGACTGCAGTGGAAACAGACCAAGATCTTGGCTTGTTTCTGCCCAGATACCATTGCTGCCTGAGCCAATCTTGCCTGATTCCAGCCTTGCTAATGGCTCCTTAAGCAAAGAGGATGCAGAGGGGTGGGTGGAATTTCTATTTGCATTTGAGTTTTTGGCAATGCTTCACTCTCCTTAGAAACACCCTCCTGCCCTCGGGGCCATGGTCTGCTGTTGAGAGCCAGGATGATGATCTCATCCCCCAGTTGCTGCTGCACTGAGCTCTCATCTGAGGTCCCCTGTGACAGGGGACCTCTGAATGTCTGCTGGAGTAGCCCCTTGCAAAGGGATGAATGAAGAGGTTGCACCTTTCCCTCCTCTCATTGCTCTGTGTGGGATGTTCACATACCTCCTCCACGAGTTTCGGAGCACATCCCATTGTTGAGGCAGGGGTTGCTGCTGCAGGCACCGGTGGGGGAACAGCACTGCTTTATCCCCATCTCCTCCATCACTTCCTTTGATTGCCCTTTCCCAGGCAGGAGAACCACTTCTCTACCACTGATTGCAACCACATCCAGGCAGCCCCTGAATCCCCGCGTGACCCTCTGGGACTGGAGTGGCTGCCAGAGGCCACCAAAAATCAGATCTTGTCTGCCCTGGGAGATACCACAGGTCCCTGGCAGATGGAAAGAAGAGTTTCCCAGGCCATCGATGAGCAGGTGGATGGATGTATTCTTCACCTCCAGGAAGACTGAGTGCCACTCGCCATCGCTCATAAAGTGAGAGGAGGAGATGTTCCCAGTGTAGTTTCCCTGGCAGCTGTACACAAGTTGAGGCACTCCATTAACCATCTGCAAAACACATCCCAGGAGTCACAGTTAGCTGGGATATATGTGACTGCTGTTCATGGAAGCTTTCAACACTTTTCTTGCTGCTTGTTCCCCTCTCTTCCTGCCTAAGCATTGAGAGTCAAGATGAATCCTAACTTTCAGACTCCAGGAATTACCAGCTAGGAAATTGCAGCCCCTTTCACCCATATTAAGCTATACCTGGATCACCTAAAGCCTGTTTAAGTGACACCTGCAAAATCCTTTATTTTGCAAAACACCTTCATGTCTCTGGCCCAATCTCACCTGTGGTCTTTCCCTGCAACCTTTGGCCAGTGTCCAGGAAGGGAAGCTCATCTTTCCACATAACAAGGTGCAGAGACATGTTATCATACTCCTGCAACTGCTTGTCCCTTCTCCCCTCTTCCTGAGCCTAATCAGAGCCCTGGTATTCAGACTATCTGTAACTCCATCACCAGTCACAGATGGACTCTTGTTCTGCATCATGTGGCCTTTATTCTGTTCTCATAGTCTCCTTAGTGGTGGAGAAGGTGCTGGAGCAGTTGCCCCTTTGGTGTGGGTAGAGGTGCTGACAGGACCTCACTGAGGAGGAGCACTGGCAGCTTTCTGTGGGGGAAGAAAGGAGGAGTTGGGAGGCAGAAAAAGGAATAATTGTTGTACCCAGCTTCTAGCCAGCATGATGTAAAGCCAGCTCAAAGCTGCTGATACATATTGCAATCCAATCCTTAATTGGTGATGGTTGGAAGAGGCTAGGAGGGGTTATGGGCAACACTGAACTCTAGAGGAACTTATATATGATATGATGGGGCTACTCTGGAGGGGTCAAAAGCAGAGCAGGACAAGAGTTAACTCTTGGAGAAGCCCACGGTATAAATAAATCCCATCTGGAAGAGTTAGCACCTTCTGAAGGAAGGAAGAACTGGATGCAGCTGGCATGCCATGGAAGTGCCTCAGGGCAACATGTGTGTAAATCTCTTTGCACAGTTGGCAAGCGCAACAGAGAACACTGTTACTTCACTTTATATGGAGGAACATGATTTCACTTCAGATGGGTCTGTAGATTGGGCTTATCAATTTCTGGGACTGGGAGACAGATGAGAACTCGATTCCCTGGAGCAAGAATTATCAAACTTCCAAGTTGTTCCCAGCTTGCCTGGTTTTCTATCCTCTTGCTGCAACCTATTTCTGAACATCAGGAGAGCTCAGTGATTGGAAGGGTGATGATATGCATGCCCTTGGGAGAACTCATCCTCTTCAACAAATCTACAAACCATTAGCTATGATTCTGTCAAAGCTTTAGCTAATAACTAGAGTACTGCAGTCTATAAAGGTTATGAAGGCATTTGGGTACAGGAGATTGTGGACATACAGAACTCCATCAATAATGAAACTTTTCTCTCTTGACTTTGTGTGTTGAGTGTGGCTCAGTAGGGTTTCCTGCCATCTCATCCTTTGCTAGCACCATCTGGAGTGCTGGACTCCTTCTGATGGTGACCCTCCTTCCCAGGGACAGGGCAGAAATCTAGAGACCCTGTTTGAGAAGCTAAATTTTTCTCATCAACCCTTTACAATGCAGCTTAAAGTTACTATAAGAGATGGGTACAGGACATGTGGATGATGTTTCTCTGCACTTGCTATTAAAGAGCAATGGCTATGGCTGCAGGAGCTTGCAATATGTACTTTGGGCAAGTCTCTGGGTATTAGCTGCTGTGAAGTACTCTGTCTGTGTGGGTTTTTTATAGCAGTGCAGAGAAAAGTATTTCAAAATAGGAAGATGGGATTGTGAAACCATGAGAAAGGATGAGGGAATTCAGGAACAGGATGAACACTCCCAGGTAGGTTACAGTGTGTAGATCTCAATGTAATTAGTCTCAGGGACAAATCTCTGTAAGCTGGTAAGTATGTCTTATGATCTTGGTCTCCAATTAGTCTGAATTTAATTGATGAGGAATATATAGAAACCCTATTCTTTAGTCATCTGTTGTTTTCTTTCTTTTGCCAAAGTGGAAGAGGGGAGATGATCTTTGAGAGCTGCGTTGATTCGGTGTGAGCCAAGGGGAGGAGAGTGATCTGACTGAAATGCTCCTGGCTCTGCAGGTGTCTCAAACAGTGAAACCACTTGTAGGAAGTTGTTGAAAAGAGTGGGGGTTTGAGAAATAACATTTAAGACTCCTGTTTTGCCTGCCCTGTCCATTGGTGTAAAGGAACTTTAATTTGAGGTCCATTTGACTTGGACAAGTAACCTGACTAGCATATGTGCTGATGAAGGTAAAGGCCAGTGATATCATTCCCAGTCTCAGAAATTTACTGTGACCCCTTCATCTTTACACTGTTACTCTAGCCTTCTATCCCAATGTGGCTGCCTCCTCTGTGTTGGATTGAGCCATAGCGTGGTCTGGCAAACAGATTGTGCGGTCAGTGTGAGTCTGACTTCACTTATTAGGTCTGGGGGGAAGTTTGTCCTTCACTACAGTGGAAACATACTGGTTTGGGAAAAATTCCACTTGGCCAATTCTTTGCCTTGAGAGGTGTAATATAAGAAAGGGATGGAGAAACAGCCTGTAAGGAAAGATGATGTTGTAGGTCTGTGGTATGGGTGTATGCTGCCTTCTCATCACAGGCCAGCATGTGTATTTGCAGATTTAAAAAACAATTCACTAGTTGTTGTAGCAATTGCCAAATGGTGCTCGGTTCTCACTTGATTTTCCCAAATCTTATATTTTTACCTAGATGAATTACTAAGGGTACATATTGTTGTGTCTTCTAATTCCTTTCCCCAGAACAGTAAGTGCTTTCTACTTTGGAAAGAAACCCCTGTGCATTGTGATACGTACCTCCAAAGTGGCATGGTCTGTCCCATTAGCAGAGAACAAAACTGCGTGCAGCTGGTGGGTCTTCAGGCGAAAGTGCATGTTCCAGGAGTTGATCTGGGAGTGCTGGTACCAAATGTAGCTGTGGCCCCCAAACCTCACAGCTGTTCCTGGAAGGAAAATGAGTGAATGGTCTCAGCTTTGTCACACTTTGAGACTATGGCCTGTACCAAGCCCTACCTCTTTTTCCAGCCTGGTACCATAACTGTCCAGGGACAGTCTCATCCACAGCAACCCATGTCCTCCTACACTGCATCTCCCACAGCTTCCATTTGGAGCTTCCAGTGTTTCTTCTATCTACTTAAATGTAAAACATCCCTGCAATAACAGCCTGGCTATTTCTGTCCTATAGCAACTTTAGGGTGATCTCAGTGGTATACAACGCCCTTGAATTTCCTCATTCTTAGTCTTTATACTGTTATATGGGATACCGCTACCACTCCTGCCCAAATTATGCTAACCTCTATCCCTGCTCCCTTCATTTATTTCTTGATGTATTCTAAAGCGAGTATTACAAACATGCTTTATTTGGCTTTCCTCAAATTTATCGGTTAATCTGGGCTTTGCTAAGTCAAAGGTCCATACAGGAGCTCAGAGATCAAAATTCTGATTACAGAGCTTCATTACCTTCTACGTGTGAGTGACTTTTCCCAGTGAGATAATGTTGCTGCTATTAAATACTGCAGGAGAAAAATTAAAAGACTATGTGAAACTTTCAGGCTCTAAGAGTCTTGATTTGTCTTTGAAACCATACACAGAGTTGTTGGTCATTGGACAACCTAATTCCATGGAAAGTCTGGGTGCTTTACAGTGTATTGAAGGAAAACACAATAGGCCAAGGTTTATAGGGGTGTGACACTACCAGGATTGCTCACCATTGCAAGAGCAGATTTGCTCCAAGCTGTGCCGTGGGGTGAGGACACTGAGTCGGGCAGTGCTGTAGGTAGACATCATGCCTGGATCCAGCTGAATGGTTTCCTTGCAGACACGGTGGGCACAGTCTAACTCGTGACATGGTACATGAATTGCTTTCTTCATCCGGAGACCGACGAGTTGGTCCATTTCCCCAGCTGAGACAGTGATCTTATTTGCCAGGACCCGAGGCTCATACAAGGAGCCACGTGACTCTCCAACAGCCAAGAGCAGGTCCACTCCATCAGAGGTTGCTGCAGGCTGTAAGCTGGCCATGTGGATATTTTGGCGCCGGGTGACAAGAATGTTTCCCAGAAATCTCTGTAGGTTGCGCCAATGGTCCCCTACAAACTCCTCAGGGGAGAGGTGGCGGAAGTGAAGTACCACTGCCTTGTCCAAGGCCTCCTGAGTGAAGCACCACACGTGGATGTTGACACTAGTGGTGGCTGTGAATGTGCCATCGCTGACTGTTACATTCAAAAGATAGTGGCCATGGGGAAGCTTGTGCCCAGCGATGATCTTCCCATCCATAGCCCCAACAGAGAAGAGCCCTTCCTGGGGCACTTCTGCCACCAAAGTGTACACTAGTGTGTCATGTGGGTCTCGATCTGTAGCGTGGATCTTGCCCAGAACACCACCTCGGAAGGCTTCCTCATTGGTGGTGATGAATATTTCCAGGGGAAGGGCTGAGGGGGCATACTGGCTCTGCTCAGTCACTTGGATGTTTATAAATGCAGATGAGGACAGGGGAGGGATACCACTGTCGGACACCTGTTAATGAAAACAGAAGGATCCATTATAGCAATATGCTGACTTACTGTCACCTCTCCTGACTGGATGGGCTGATGAAATCTTGAGAAGAACATCTTACAGGTAGAAGCTGGTGGAAGCTGTCAGGCAGCAGGTCTGGAATGAAGAAGGAATGGGAAAAAGTGGCATCAGTGTTGGACCTTTGCCTGAAAGTACCCCCGGGAAAGTGGTGGCATGCCTTCCAGCATGGAGACCAATTGACACCTGCTGTTAGCAGTGGGGTTGTGCTCATTTCTGTGTGCTCTCATCAGCAGCTGAGGCACATATGAATCGCTCTGATTTCCTGAGGATTAATCACCTTTAGAGAAGTTGCCTGTCTCTGGGGTTCCATGTATAACTAAGTGTACAAGGATATAAAGCAGTTACATATGTCAGTGCATTTGCTCACCTTCCAGACTTTAAATCTGTGCCCCACCTTTGACAAAAGTCTGTCTAGCATGAGTCAAGGAACCTCAGAATAGAAAAATGTAAATAATCAGATTATAACATAAGATTCTCCCTAATTTTAGGCAGTTATTGGTTGAGGTTTATAATGTAATAGTACCTGGCTTTCAGAACAACTGCTATTACTGAAGTAGTGTGTATTTTACATGTGATTATCCTTTGTTTGTAATGGACTATCTCTACTGATAACATTGGATATTAATTCACTCTGCACAGTAGAAATTGTCTTTGAAGAGGAACTTAAATCACTTAATCACAAGCATACTTGGAGAAAGTTTGTAGGACCAGATCCAGGTCTCACTTTAAACTGAAAGTCACTAGAGTGATGGTGGGAAAAGCATCTGTCTAAGGAAAGTGCTGACAAGAGTATTTCTTATGATCATATTATCTGATTTTATCAATGCAGAAGCTGGTCCCCAGCTCTGCAGAAATGAGCTCTGGAGATGGCTGCAAGCCGCACAATTTGTGCCTGGACTGAATTTGTCCAAAGCCAGAGAGGTTTCCATCCAGCTGTGCCATCCTAATCTCATTTTATTGCTACTTATTCTGGCTGTGGAATTCAGATAACAAGACAGTAAGGCAGACTCTACCTGCACTTGTAATAGGTACTGTTCTTTAATTCTTCGGTTCAGGATGGATGATGTCACCAGCAGACCATTTTGGGTGATGTCAAAAGCCTTCCCGTCGTTGCCCTGGGTGATCTGGAATGCATATGGTGGTCCATTTTCTGGGGAGTCTCTGTCGCTCATAATCAGCTCCAGGACACTTGTACCCACAGGAGCATTCTCCTGAAATGGGAAACGATGCTTGTGGAGAAAGCAAGCAAAGAGAAAAGGCCCAGAGGATCCCACAGTGACCCTAGAGCTGCTGGATCAGGAACAGGGAAACAAATCCTACACCCTATGTTCATCTCCATTACACAGAGATTGAGACTCTTGCCAACAATGACAAAGATCCAGTGGTGGCCAGGGACTCCCTTTCATGGCATTACATATGTGGCAGCTAAGTGCAGACAGCTGAGCTGATGCATTTGCTTTCACCTTGAGCCAGGCCAGCACAAGGGCAGATGAAAGCATGGTTTGTGTGTGTTGCTTTTTGAGTATGCATAAGTGTTTGGAGTCTAAATGACAACTGGGCTGCATCCAGCAGAGAAGATGATGCTTAACTGTGTGCTTGGGGCTGCTTTTTATGTTGTGGTATAGACATGGACAATTGTCAGAGAGAAAAGGGGCTGCAGGTCAGGTGTGGACAGTGTGAGGTGCCTGAAGCTATTGTAAAGAGAAAATGGCATATGTTGGCAGAATACATGCCCCTGAAAATGCTCCCAGCTCTTTCTGGCAATGAGCACAAAGCAGCAGCAAGCCTCATTGCTGTCTCGCCCCTTTGCTCTAACAGCAGCCCATGGACTTGAGTCCCCTGAGGTGGAATGGGAGAACAAACCATCTCCTGGCTTACCTGCACCACCACGCTGTAGTTGAGCTGAAAGAACCGAGGAGGGTTGTCATTGACATCAGACACATGAACGTGAACAGTGGTGTCACTGAACTGAGGAGGGTGGCCGTTGTCCATGGCTCGAACTGTCAGGGAATAACTGGGGATCTGGAGGACCCAGTACATGATTAGTTGGAGAAATGAAGGAATGGTGCATTTTTTACCTTGATGTTTTACTCTGTTGAGGCTTGTTGAAATGCTTGAGGCCATGCATCGCACCATAACGATACCTTTGCCCTTGTTTAAGGCTCTCCATCCATAAATCAAAAAGCACATCTGCATAGTGGTTGCAGAGAAGGGAAATAATGTAACAAAGATGGATGAGACTAAACTGGGCAAACATTTGGATGGTAGCTGTGTGTTTCCTGAACCAGGTTGCCACGCCTGAAAACAGGCAACAAATCACTAGTTGTTCGAGCTGCTACTCTTTTATGAATGAGAGTGTAGCCAGATGACCATTCCATTTCCTCCCCATGCCTGTTTTTTATAATGCTTTTTGGGCAGAGTTGTAGAAACCAACCATGTTGATTTTCAGTTTGGGGCTGACTCTCATCCAGCCAGCCTGAAGCGCCAGTGGAGCTGAACAAAGCCCAGAGTTGTGATCACTGAAGGCTCTATTGCCTTCGCTAAAGTCCAGTCTTCCTACAGCAGTATCTATGAGTCTAAAAAATGAATGAATGGTAAGACTTCTGCTTACAGTATTATGAGTAGAACACTTAGAAAACAGGGGGTATCTAAATATACTGTTCCCCCTCAACTTTTTGGGGCACACCTGTTTTAGCTTTCCTGTTTGCATTTTTCTTGAACTCACCTCCTCCCTGTCTAGGTGCTTGGTGATGCTGATTTGCCCACTTTTGGGTTGAATGGTGAAGTGTCCCAGTGGGTTTCCTCCCACAATTGAATAGGTGATCTGATTGTTCATTGCTCCATCCGAGTCATCAGCTGACACCTGTTAGGAGGAAAAGAAGGGGGAAAAAAAAAAAAAAGGGAGTGGAATGGGGTCATTTAAGGGTATTTCTTTGAGCTTGCCTCAGATAAGGAGGAGGAGGGAAGGTGGTTTACATAAGTGTCATTCAATAGTTTTTTTCAAGACAAAATGCCTCACAGCTACAACACTGGCTTTCTCCTTGTCCTTTTCATTACTTTACTTTCACTGTGATGGTTAAACTGACTGGGCAGGGAACTCCACATGGAAACACCTTGGGCTCCACTATTGTTCCCAGAGAAACCTCTGCTTTCCCCAAGTTCCAAAGATATTTGCCTTCTTCAGGCATTTTAGCTCTCCTGTGTGGTCCCCAAAGCTCCTGAGCCCCACTTAGGTATCTCAAACTTTCTTATAAAGGGAAGTGTTCTCCCTGTCTATGGAATGCCAGGAATTCTGGCAATCATCCATTTTTAGTTGAATGTCACAAACCCACTGAGGTGTCTCTGTCCAAGGGAAAGTGCAAAAGGAGAGTAAATAATGCCTAGCACAAGTGAAAGAATAGGTAAAGAGAGCTGGGTTGGTTCATAATCACACCGTCAAGATGTCTTCTCCAACTGTGGCATCCTCACGGACATCAGTGAAGTAAGGGTCTTGGATGAACTCTGGTGCGTGGTCATTGATGTCAGTTATGTTGATCACCACCATGGTCACATCGCTGAGGGAAGCTGAGCCTTTCCTTGTGCCCTCAATGGATAAGTAATACTCGTGACTCACTTCAAAGTCCAAACTCCCATTTATGTATAAGGCACCTGCATTGGAAGATGGATAGAAAAGGACAGAAGATACTTCGGATCAATGGCATGTGAGGTTTCTTGGAATACTGGAGATATGCTGAGATGATTGCCAATCTGCCAGCTGAAAAGATGCTCTTGACCTAACTTCAAACTTCTCTGGTTAAATAAGAATACTGAAGGTCATGGCATCACATGAAACAAACTATAATTGAACTGATTCTGTCATAACCTGCCTCATTCTCATATCAAGTACCTGAAGAGGTGAAATAAACTTTCATTCTCAAAGGTCTTTAGGAGTCTTGATTGGAGAAGATCGCGGACAGAATAGGATGAGAGTTCAACAGGGCTCTTGAAAGCTGTGACCAAGGCAGTAGTAGAGCATCACTGAACTGTCATAGCATGACATAGGATGAAAAGGTGTGAGATGTAGATGCAGAGTTGTACAGGAGAAAAAGGTGCATAGCAAGATGCTGTGATTTGCAAGTGATGCTTGGGGTGCAAGATAGAAAGGAGAAGGAGGCTGTTAATCTCAGAAAATGAATGAGGAATGTGGGCTGAAGAAGTAAAGTGAAATGGGCAGGGGAAGAAGAGGACAGAATGTTCTTGTGTGCTTCAATGCTTTCCTGGGGTCAGCACGGAAACCATCACAGAATTATTCCCTGAAAATGACAGTGTCGTATGTATTTGGTTTTTCATGATTTTGTGTGTGTGTGTTTTTTTGTTTTGTTTCTTTTTTTTTGTGTGTGTGTTTTGGTTGTTTTTTTTTTTTAAGATGGGCAAACTAATAAGATTGTTGTGGAAAAATTAGCAAGAGCTTTGTGGATAGAGAAGCTGTAGAAGGTGTTGTGGATGAGGATGTTGCAGCCAAGGACAGAAGGCTATTGATGACACAGCCAAGGGCTTGTTTCAGGGAGTTCATGTTGCCCTTCTGATAAGAGCTCTTACCAGATCACTGTGCAAACAGAGCAGTGCTTTATTTGGCTACTAAACCTGGCTCAGCACCTGCTCGTGGTTAACAGATTGATATTATCCACATTCACGGAGTGTTACCTAGGAAAGGTGCCTGTTACCTGGGACTGCATGTTCCTTGTGGGATCAGGATGGAGAGACTTTTTAAATGGAACAACCTTCTGCATTTTGAAGTGGAAAAGTTTCCCCATCCTGTTCTACAGTTATTCCTCATTCCCACAGTCGTGTCTCAGGTCCCAGACATGTAACAGGAATCTTTCCATTAATTTCAGTAAGATCTGGAGATTAAGTGACTTAAGTGGCAAAATTTAGGGTAGAAGAGAAGACTGTGTTCCTTATCCTTGTGCTGGTTAAGGAGAGTAGAGCAGAAGTGCAAGTCAGATGAAGAAACAGTGAAGATGCATACAAGGACAACCTTTGACGTTGGGCTAAGCTGGACATGTTTGGGCATGAGATTGTCTTACCTGTGTTAGAGTTGAGCTGAAATTTCCCATGGTCATTGCCATTTACAATTTCATACTTGATCTCTGTGTTTTCTGCATTGTCTCTTGTCAAGTCTGACAAGTTAAGGACCTCTGTACCTACAGCCACATCTTCTTTTACCATGGCCACATATTCAGGGGCGAGAAAAACAGGCAAATACTCATTTAGATCCACAACAGAGACAGTGACAGTGCCAAGAGCAGAGAGGGACTCCGGGGTGCCCCGGTCAGTAGCACAGACTGTCAGCTCAAATGCTGAATGCTGTGAATCCTTCAGAGGCTTTTCCAGACGGATCACTCCTGTAGTTTCCTCAATTGAAAAGTGTCCATTGGCAGAGTCAGACAGAGAATAGATCACCTCAGCATTGAGACCTGGAAGGATAAGGGACAGGGTCCATTAATTCATGGGTAGGAATGCTGCTGGTTTTATTTAATAATGCATTAGAACTATGTATACTTAATGACCTTAAATTCCCAGGGGGATAAAGGAGGCTGTATTGACATCAAGGGTGGCCTGTCCATCTCTAGGTTTAGATATCTAGCCACCCTCACCGTTGTCCATCATCATCACCTGTCTGTACTTACTGGTGCTTCCCATTTTTAATGCCCTTGTTTTTAAATGTAATTTCCCTTCATATCTTCTTCCAAATGAGATAAATATGATGTTGCTTCTCTGCCATTATAAATTTCGTCTGTGATGGAGAAGATTACTGAAAGCTCCTCTCTTAGGAGCCTTACCTACATTTCTGAGAATCTTTGTGTCTTCAGAAAGACCTCTCCGTCCATATCATATACCCCATCAGATCTAAACCTCCTTTTTTCCTTATTATGCTCAGTCTCATTCTCTATCTTTGGTAAAGTTTCTGTCCAGTTTGGATTCCAGAGAAACAGTGTCACAGTTTGCACTGTGCATCATGGTTACAGTTACTGAGTGTGTCCTCAAAGTCCATTTTTGCGTGTTTCTACAGATATTGCACTTCCTACAGGGTCATGAAAATGCTGATGCTAGCTTGCTAGTCAGGAATGTGTCAGTGATAAAATTCAGTCACATCTTCACCAAGATCAATCATCTGCCTATTGCTGTAGCCCTTCCCTAGGTTTCAGAGTTCATCAAAGTTTGGTAGAACTCTACTAAAAAATAAATCCCATTCTGACTCACCTTCATCAAGGTCCCTGGCAGCAACCACAGCAATGGGTGTTTTTATTGTGGTGTTGTCAAAAACAGCCACGGTGCAGTGACTGGGGAAGAATCTTGGTGCATTGTCGTTCGTGTCCTCTATTATCAGCATTATATCCGCCTGGCAGGAACGGCCTCCACCATCTGTCGCTTTGGCAACGAGCTGGTATGTAGGTTTCTGTTCGCGGTCGAGAGGTGCAGATGTGGTCAGTTCCCCTGTGGAAGAACAGGTGATGGTCTTGTCTCCTGCAACTGCAGCCACAGCCTAGGATAGCTCAGACTGGTTCAAGCACACTGACTTCCTGGATGAACCGTGGGAGACAACAGACCTGGTTTGAATTCTGTTTGTAATCTGGCTAACAGTGGTGAATGTGTCCACACCACATTGCTTGGGGCTAGTCTCGTATCACTGCCATCCAGTGACCTGTCAGGGCTTTGTATGGGGAGTCCTGCTAGTTGGGCTGAATTTCATGCAAGGGATGTTGTCATGGGATAAAAGTGCTCATAAATAAATTGTACTTCTAAACACCTTTATAAACCCCGCTGCACTAAGCTTTTTGCAGTGTAATGAACCCCAAGTGATCTCTAGAGTGATCATTATGCCTATTTGGGCAAATATGCTGCCCAAGACTTGATAAGATGGTTTTTAGAGTTCAGGACTTGGGTCTTTGGCTCAAGCCAATACTTGCTAGTCTTTCCTCCTTGAGACCATGGCTATCAGTAATAGTGTCTGCCAGTAACAGTCTGTCAGTAACAATACTGATGACAATGTATGTAAAGAATCGAGCAAGAAGATGCAGAGCTCACTCTCCTTTATACTTTATTGCAATAAACCTGCCTGTTTGCCATCCCCTCCTAGCTTGGGAGAGCTGGAACAAACAGTCCTTTTGTTTGCTCAAGAGGAGCTAAGTATTGAGTCACCTTGGAAGCTGGCATGTCTTGGGAGTGGGTGAGGATAAAAAGTATCCCACTGCCCAGCTCTCACCTGTGTGCGGGCCCAGTTGGAACTCCTCTGCGCCAGGGCCATGGAGGCTGTATGTTATCTGGGCGTTGCTGCCGATGTCGGGGTCAGTTGCTGATATTTTCAAAATTAAGACACCTGGCAGAGCATCTTCAGAGACTCTCCCAGTGTAGAATATCTGGCAAGGACAGAAGGTGTCATTGGCATCTGAGCTGTGTCCAAAATGCCTTCATCCCTTATGCGGTGGAAGGGGTTAGCAGAAGCATCATAGAGAAGGATAAACAATGTGGCTTATAGGGGAACACAGTGTGCATCACATTGACAGCTGCCAGGCTGTGAATTGCAACCAGTGAGCTCATTTCACACAACCTTTGAATCTCCTTTGGGAGGCAGCCACCTCTGTTCTTTCTCAACATGGGTAACATCCATACCAGTGATCAGCTCTCTCCAGTAAGAAGCCTCCTGATGGGAATCTCTCAGCAGGATATAAAGCTTAGTAATTTGCATGCTCCTACCCAGGAGGCTTCCTGGCATTGTTTATCTCCAAAAATTATCCTTCATAATAATGCTTAGACACTCACTGCTGGCAAACATGCTTGAAGGCTAGATTTAATGTTCTTGCTTGACATGCAGCTTAATTAAAATTACTAAGCATAATCAAAGCAACAGGATTGTATGAGAAGAATTATGACAAGCTAAACCCTCTTAACATGCTCTTTCTGTTCTTTCTTCCCTGCAGTTGTGTTCCCTCATGCCCCCGATGTCCCAGGACAGATGTCTTACCTGGCCACACTCAGGGCTGTTGTCATTGATATCCAAAACAAAAATTTCCACTTCAGTGGTAGCCTGAAATTTCCCATCGGAGGCCATAACCTTCAGGAGATATTTCTCTGCATCTTCTCTGTCCAAAGGCTTCTTGGTAGAAATTGTCCATTTGCCCTCGATTTGGTTAACAGTGAATTGTCCCAGTACATCCCCTTCTAGAAGGGGGCAGGAGAAAAGGAAAAAAAGGCATTTACTGAGTGCTGAAAATCAGGAGGGATAAGGAAAGGGGTTATAGTTGTGTCCACTGCTGGTCCCTTAGGAGAGCTGAAGGACTTGTGGTGGTGACACAGAGACGGTATTGGTGTCATCAGGCAGGTAAGGCCAGATACTGGTCTACCTCACTGCACAGCTCAGAGCTACCCTCCCTTTTTCTGTTATTCACTGTCTGCATGTTATACTGGAAGGAGGAAACAATGCTCTTGGTAATGCTCTGCAGATGTGCATATTCATTGACTCAAAACCTCATTGTCTCACCTTCCTAAAGCATGTCAGTCTTTCTTGGTGCATGTTCCTAAAGGGATCTCAGGGTTATAAATACCCTGCAGACATTGGTTGGATATTATTGTTACAGTACTATGTATAGTTGTACTTCATTCTAACCTATAGATGTATTTAATATATAGCTGTGCTTTCTGGGGCTGCTTTCTGATTCTGTAAGAGCCAAATAACAAGAGACGGGTAAATCCAGACTGGGCAGGCTCTACAGTCCACCAGATTCATGCCACTCCTGCTGATGTTACAGAGAATAGATTTTAAATGGAATGGATGCTTCCCCTGGAGAATCCCTCTCTTCTGGCAAGAAGCTGGTGTCCTCTGCTGAACCCACACTGGTGGGCAGGAGGGAGCACATTAGGTAACGAGACAATGAAGAGAGCTGCCTGCAGGGCTTGTTTGTGTTAGACTCTGAAGGGCCTCACACAGCCAGGTAAATGAATTTCACTCTCTTTGCGCTTTCTTTTGCGCTGCAGTGATGCGGTTGTGAATCTGGAGGCACAAAACCTCTGCAAGCCCTTCTTCTGATGCTGTAAGACTCCAGACTGTGCTCAGATATAGTTTCTGTGTGTTTGAAATCACTGTGCGTGGGAACAGCAGGAAGCTCATCTCTGTGTTCACCTTTCTTCTGCTGCAGCTCTATGCTGCTGTTGTGTTTATATGGTTATGGGTAGAGTTTGACCTGTGCTTCTAAGTACGTAGCAGAGAGGACATATGGTATTTATCATTCACATAAGTATGCATTCTCTCAGGTTCAAAGTAGCTGGAAGTTACTACTACCTTTAAGATGGCAGAAATATGAATACATAAATGAATTGAATCTTTCCTCACAAAGGCTTGCAAACACCTAGGCATGCCATAAACCAACTGAAAGTACCAGCATTCCTTCCCTGTTTTGGATGGTTACAATAACAGCCAACAGGATACAGCATGATCTGGATAAACGTTTTGACCCTAAAGGGTCCTCATCTGAGTTTGAACAAACATTTTAATTGGAAGTATCTGTCCAGGTCTGAGAAAGACCCTTTGGGGTCAAAAAGTACTATAAAATCAAGCTTCTACTTGTGCAGACACACGACTAACATTCCAGTGTAACATTTTTGTTGTTTTACAGAGATGATTATTTTTAGTTGGCACAACTGATGTTTCAGGGATGCAAGAGTCGTCATTAGCGTGTCTTGTTTGCCAAAAGCCTCAGTAAGATTGACATGACGGTTTCAAATCTCCACCAGTCTGCAGAGTGGTTAACTGCAGCCTTGTGAGGTCTATGTGTTTAAGTCAGAGGCAAAGTGTCTTCACGGGAAACACAATAAAGGAAAGTTATATAGATCCTGTATGCATATATAGTTATTAAAAAATCCAGGCAGGCTACGCATAGGTGTGATGTGTAAGCTGACGATGCTGTTTGTGGGAGAAAAAGCTGGGTCAAAGAACTTAAAATACAGATCATGGTATCTATTGTGAGAAAACCCTTCCTTCTGCGGTACCACCTCTTCATCCTTTCAGGAGGTATTACAATTACAGTCTTAATTATTCCACTGTTAAGAAAGTGTAACTAAATCTATCTACAGTACTGTGTAATTACTTAGATACTTATTTCCAAATAAGTAGGATGATTTGGTGGTGAGACATTTACTATAATGATAATTCCACCCACTGCAGTTAGTTACTAAAGAGTTTTGGATAGCCCAGACTCATTTAACTGAAGAGTCCAGCTCATGACAGAGCTTCGACTTCATCTCCTGCTTCTCACAGGAGTCAGTACAACGCTATTTCTGTAATGATATTCTGTTAAGGTATCAGATCCTCACTGTGAGGATCTATTCTTGATCACTGAAGATTTAAAGTCAGGAAAAACTCACCAGTTATGTAGCATGTGACCCGCCGGTTCTGCTCAGAGATGTCTGCGTCGATGGTACTCAGTGTGACAACAACCTGCCCTGGCTCTGCATTCTCAATTACTGATCCTTTATAGAAATCTGAGGTGAACTGTGGAGCATTATCATTTTCATCAGAGACTGTGACCTCCACCAGGGTTTGGGAAGAGAGCTGGACTTTCTTGCCATGGTCAGTGGCCACCACGTAAAAACGATAGATCTCCTTATCTTCACAGTCCAGCTCCTTTAGTGTGGTGATCCACCCACTCTCACCATCAATGGTGAAAAGTCCTCGGAGGTTGCCAGATTCTGCTTCCAGACTGTATGTCACCTGTCCATCGCTTCCAATGTCCTGGTCATTAGCTGTCACTTGAATGACTGTGGTTCCTGATGGCATGTTCTCCATGACAAAAGCTTTGTAGGGATCTGCCTCAAAAAGAGGTCTATTGTCATTGACATCTTGCACTTGGATGTTCACAGAGACCAGAGAAACCAGCTCAGTCTCCTGATGTGAACAGTGAGCCATAACATCAATCTGGTACCACTTGGTGGTCTCATGATCCATGGCCTTTTTGATTTTCAAAGCCCCTGTTTGTTCATCCAGTGTGAACACCTCATCCTTGTTACTTTCCACAGTGGTTCCCTTCACCAGGCTGTATATGATGGGATCCTCTGCAAAAGCTTTGACTGACCCTATTTCTGATCCCTCTGGAAGATCCTCAGATGCAGAGAATGTATAAAGGGGCTCAGAAAACCTTGGCAATGTCACCTCCCTGGGGACAATCTGAAGATTCACTGGGACAAGGGAGTTCCAGTGAGGGGGTCTGCCATCTTCAGCTTTCACCTTGAAGTTAAAAGCTCTGTTTTCTAAACCAACAAGGCTCTCCTTGACCTTAACAATCCCAGTGGCAGCATTGATCTCCACAAGGTCTTCTGCCACATCTTCCACAGAATCAACAGAGTAAATGACATCTGCATTTGCACCTTCATCAGCATCATAAGCCAGTACCTGGATAACAGGGGAGCCTTTGCTTATATTGGACTGGATGGACAGTGTGTATTCAGAGGCTTTGAAGCGAGGTGGGTTGTCATTCTCGTCTGTAAGGATTATTTTGACAGTGCAGAATGCCACCTTCCCACCTCCATCCTTGGCCATGACTTTAATAGCAATGACTCTCTCTGTTGAATTTTCCCTGTCCAGTTTTTGCAATGTGGCAATATGACCTTTATTGTCTATGGAGAACTTCTCATGGGCGAGTTTATTTATGATGGTATAGTCTATGGTGCCGTATGGGCCACCATCTGGGTCAATAGCCAGCAGCTCAATCACTTTGGTACCTATCTCAGCATTTTCTGCCAGCTCTGCCTCATACATGTTCTGCTGAAAAGAGGGGCTGTATTTGTTGGCATTCGTGGTATTGATATACACAGGCACGGTGCTCTTGAAAACTCCATCTGAAGCAGAAACTCTGAGATTGTAAGATGACTCCAAGTCCTTTTTGCAGCGGTTGAACATGGATATTATTCCAGAGGTGCTGTTGATAGTGAAATGCCTATTGTCATTTCCTGAGAGTATCACATATTCCAGTCGGGTGGTGTCTCCGCTGTCAGGGTCCAGAGCCTGGACTTTTAGCACTATGTGACCACACGTAGCCATTTCACTTACCTTTGCTTCATACTGAAGCTGGCTGAACTCAGGGGGATTGTCATTGATGTCTGTCACATCTACAATTACCAGGGCATCACTGCTAAGTGGAGGTATTCCATGATCTGCAGCTCTTACTTTCATGCAAAACTGTCGGGTTTTTTCATAATCGAGTGTTTGAGCTGTTGTTATTTGCCCTGTGCTGGCATCAATGTTAAAGAACTTGGTTGCATCTGAACCATCATCCAAGATCTGATAGGAGACCTCTTTGTTTCTTCCTGAATCTTTATCAGAAGCAAAGAGCTGTACAACTGGGGTCTGTGCTGGCAAACTCTCCAAGACAGATGCCGTGTAGATGACCTGAGAAAATACAGGTGGGTTGTCATTAATGTCTTCTACCTCCACCTCTACTCTGGCTTCTGAAAAGGATCCTTGCGCTGTATCTGTGGCTCTAACGGTGAATGTGTGCTTTGTCTCTAGCTCGTAGTCCAGCTGGCTTGTTACAGTAAGGACACCAGTTTTGAAGTTGGTGTTGAACAGTTTCAGGGAGTCTTCTTCCACAATGTTGTAGATGAGACGTAAGCCTTCAGGGCTGCGAGCCTGCATGTGGAGGATAGATGTGTACAGGGGGATGTTTTCTGGAACTTTCACTCGGTAGTATAAACTTTGGAATAAAGGGTTAGATTTGTTCCTCACACTGATCACAACCTTTTCCTCAGCATGGAGGGGTGGTTCGCCTTTATCCCTAGCGATGACTCGGAGGCTGTATTTATTTAAAGCTTGGTAATCAAGAGGCTTCTTCAGTGAGATGTCCCCTAGGTAGGGGTCAATACAAAAGTATTTGTAGTCCTCTGCAAATGAGTAGGTAATGGCTCCGTTGTCCCCTATATCTTTGTCTGTTGCTGACACTTGAAAAAGTACATCACCTGGCTCTGTGCCTTCCTGCACCGAGGTGTAATATGGCACATTTTCAAACTGTGGTGGATTGTCATTCACATCCTCTACATAAACCTTGACTGTGGCTTGAGACACTCTTGGTGGTTTCCTATTGTCCTTTACTTCCACAGCTACCTCGTGCATGTCTTGTACTTCACGGTCAAACTTCATACCCTTGGTCTGGAGTACTCCAGATGCCTGGATCATATTGAATCTTTCCTTTCCATTCAAGAGTGAATAGAAAAGGGGTTCATTTAGCTGGTACCCCTTGACTCCAAGAACAGTGAGTGTCTTCTCATCTGTAGAGTTCTCCATCACAGTTGCTGTATATATGTCTTGGTCAAATTTTAAGCCAGTACCTTGTGCTTGAGTTAAATTTAGCCTAACCAGAGCAGTAGTCTTATACAAGCCATCACTAGCTCTGACTGTGAGTTCACGATAGCTTCTCAGGGCAGTAGCATTAAGAATGGAGATCAGACCTGTGAGTGGATGAATATAGAAAGCGTTATCAATATTCCCTTCCGTGATGCTGTAGGTCACCTCTGAATCTGCATCTTTTGCCTGCACTGACAAGAGCTCCATCCCTGGGTGGGCAGGTAGCAAGACAGAAAGCTCATAAGTGTCTTTCAAAAAGACTGGAGGTGAATCATTCACATCTTTAATGTGGATTGTGACCTTGGCTGGCTTGGATGCAAATAAGCTAGGAGTTCCACTGTCATGCACATGTACACTGAAGTGGAAAACTGGAGTGAGCTCATAGTTTATATCAGTATGACTGGTCACTGTCCCTGTGCTGGGATCTACTGTGAAATATTTCAATGCCTCTGGTTCCAAAATCTCATAGACTAGGATAGCATTGGAGTCTTGATCGGCATCTGTTGCATGGGTCACAAGGGGAGCATTGCTTTCATCCAGAACCATGCTTTGTGATGGAGCATTCTCCAAAATCCAGCCGATGAATGAAGGTTTAACAAAGATGGGAACATTGTCATTCTCATCTATGACATAGATAAGTACCATTGTGTCCATAAATGCTCCAGCCATGTTGGTACCACGGACTTTCAACTGGTAAAAAGATACCTGTTCAAAATCTAAGCTCTTCTGAGTGGAAATAAGGCCCGACTGATAGTTCACGGAGAATACTCCATCTCCATTTCCATCTTTTATTTCATAGCTGACTGGTGACAAGCTTGTGGCTGAAACCTGGATCAGAGGAGAGCCAACAGCAATGGATTCGCTGATCTCTGTGATGTATTCAGCCTCTTGAAATTTTGGAGGGGTTTGATCTGAGGGTCTAATGCGGACATGTACTGTAGCAGAGTCTTTAAGCTGGGGGAAGCCCTGATCTTCTGCCTTTACAATAAGAGTAAATCGCTCCTGCCTGGATGGGCCCAGTTTCTGGGCAACAGTAATAATTCCAGAATATGGATCGATGCTAAAGAAGCCTTCCCCGTTACCTGCAAGAAAAGAAATTATAAAGTGAAGAATGTGGACACCCTGTTGGTTTTGGTTTTCTGTATCTCCTTTCCATACATGCTCCTTATTTCAGACCTAATTAATATCTGTTGTTTTCACTGGGAGAGAACAATCTTTGTTAAATTCTAAATAACTTTCATTCTAAGCACAATGAACCCGTTGAGATGTACAAGCTAACTCTGAAATCAAGCAAAAATGTAAATTAGAGATAAATGCCCTTCTAATTTGATCATATATAGTGGTGGCAGAGCATGTGCTTGAAGCTTTTGCCTTGTATGCTGAACAACGTGGTAGCACAGACTCATAGAATCATAGACTCTGCTAGTTCCTTCAAGCCCTGTCATGCTTATAATTACCAATATTTCAGGAGCAATTAAATTCCTCAGTCCTTGATCTAAATTGCAGTGTGAAAGATGGAGCAAAGAATGGCTTGCCTCCTGTGAAGAATTTACCTGCTAAATAGGCGGAGTGGCACAGTCATAATATTTAAATTTTAACCTTTAGAGTGAATGATAAAACACATGGCCACTGAGCTTGTATGACCCAAACCCACCATCAACTGATGCTAGGAGGGTGCTCACCATTCCTTGAGGATGTATTTCTTGGTAGAAATTATGGAAATGCTGATGACTGTAGTGGGAATAGGACTAGCTTTGCCTAACAACTGAACAGGGATCCCTTCCTCCGTTCCCATGGATGAGAAGAGCAGATTTTAAATTGTTCTAACTTGTCCAGTCACATTTTTTCATAGACTAGTGACTCAAAATTGAACTGTCATCTTAAGGTAAAATGCTAATATTCCATAACATGGAAATTACCTGCTTGCTCTAGATTTTCTCTAAATAGGAAGGAAAACACGTTGTAGAACTGTGCAGCCATTTACTGTTCTTAGCAACAGCTAGAGAAAGCTGGTCAGCTGTCTGGCCACCAGCTAGAGCATGGAAACGCATGTCTGTTCATAGTCTCTACTGTCTTGTTGAGTGGCTCTCACCTGCCTGAAGGGAGTAGTGGATTTCAGCGTTGGCTCCTTGGTCCTGATCAAGGGCTCTGACTTGTATAACCTCTGTGCCTACCACTGCTGAGTCCAGCACTTCTGCTTCGTAATGGATGCTGCTGAACTGTGGTGGGTGAAGGTTGCAATTCTCTACATGGATGATGACTCGAACAAAGTTCCTTTTGATAGGGACCTCCTGGTCTCGTACCTGAATGACAGAGGAAGAGCGGGTATGGTCACACCCAAGGAACAGGCAGCCTGGCCTCTGTACCAGGCTGACAAGTAGCTCATCAGATCTCTTACAGAAGGTGGCATTTTTCAGTGGTACCAGCCTCTTGGATGGGAATGAACCTGTAACTTTCAGCACTAAATCTCAGCCTTGAACTTGAAAACAGACATTAACAATTATCCACTGTGCTTTCTTGTGTAAGAATCCAGTGGCCCTCCAATGAAACTTGCAGGTGATTGGCTCAGCACATGGTTAGAGGATATATCCAGGATGGTTATATAACAAAGGTTAACACCCTGTTTTCCACTTCCCTGTTGTTTCAGACAAATCCTCCCTCAAAGACTAGAACCAGTTTTAACTTCTCCAGTGACCCATATATTGTGGCTTAGCTGATGGACTCATCAGGGTCTGTCTAGGACTCACCATCACTGTTAGGGTGTGCTGAGGCATGAGCTGGGAACTGAAGCCTTCTGCTGTTGTGAGGACCCCACTGCTTGGATCCAGCTGGAAAAGTCTTGTGCTTTTGGGGTCCATGCTGCCGTGGATGGTGTAGATGAGCCCCTTGCCTTTGTCCTTGTCTGTTGCAGTGACTTGAAGGATTTCCCTCCCTGAGGGAGTATCTTCAGGAATCCTCACCTCATAATGGCTCTCCAGGAACTCTGGACGGTGCTGGTTGATGTCAATCACATGAATAAATGCCTGTGAGGGCAGCAGAGACATAAGAGCAACTTGACTTATGCAGCCATGTAAAATCTCACCTACTAACCCCTCTTGCTTGTAAATCAACTCTAAGCCTTGTAAATGTTACAGCTTTCCAACTCTTGGGACTTTGCCATCCATGGTGACTGGAACCCCTTTTGTCATTCTCCAAACAAACTCCTGCTGTGCCTTTCCTTAGTGATTTTCATTTGCTTCCTCTCATTTTATTTAATCTCTCCAATCTGGCAAAACATTCTGACTGAATGTGACTGCACTTGGCACAAGGGGAAACCATCACAGTCTGCCATGAAAAGCGGCAGTTGCTCAGCTGTGGTGCCAGCTTTGGCTGGTGCCTCCACACCAGCCCTCATTAATTACACACCAGAAAGCTGATAGAGAAGGATGTTTGGTAGAGGAAGGGAGGGGCTGGCCCAGCTTGAGTGCAGCATGTGTATAGAAAAATGCAAAAGCAAAGTTTGTGGTCTGTACTTTTTTAGCCAAATCTTCTCCACTGCATTTAACATCAAGCCCCTGTGAAAGGCCTGCCTGAATCCTGCCTGCAAAGTTACCTGGTTTCTTCATTTTGATCTCCTACCCTGACTGTCCTCACCCCTTAGTGATGTGTTCACTGCATCTTAGGAAGTCCCAACTGAGTGTAATAATTTGCTTCCTTTAACAATCCTGAACATATAGGTGTTTTGCACAAGCAGGTTTTCTAATATCTGCTAGCTGCCTTGAGTGCCAAAATAAACGTTGGGATGAGATGCAAGTGGCAGGGAATGCACATCAGGCAAGGCGGGGCTTTGTTTGTTTATTTGGAACAATACCTGAAGATAGTTGACGTTGCATTTTGCAGGAATGGCAGTGATCCTTACTTATCATCCCCTGCAAACCTCTGCAGTGAATTTCCATGAAAACCGTCACTGATGGGTGACTCACATCACTCAGGTTCTAGGTCTTCCTCTGTGGTGAGGGCTGGATTTCTGGCTGCTTCTTGTGCAGAGAAAATGGCTGGTGAAAGATCCAGCCTTGAATACCCTTCTTGAGGGTAGGTAAAGATGAGCAAACCTCAGCAGCCATTTTAACTGGAGCTCAGGGACATGCCCGAGACCAAAGTTCTTTCACCAGCACTTGCTTTTCTTGTGGCCAGAGGACACAGTATCTCTGCCGTTATGTGTTATTAGTGCTCCATACATGTGGTTCAGTACAGGGTAGGGCCCCACCTCAGTTCTTTCAGATGTGTCTGTGCTGGCTTTATACAGACTAGCAAGTCCCAGGGGCACCCCTTCACATGGTACCATGGACCCAAGCCTGATCTAATTGCATAAGTATTTCCCTTTATGTCCTAGCATGTAGTTCCAGCCATGCTGTAGTTCAGCCTGAGTGGCTAAGAGCAAGTTGAGGTCTGAGAGTGTGAACTTGCCACCCCGGTTTGGCTGGTGGCAGCATAGATGTGTTCTTGTGTGCTAGCTGTGATTAACAGGAAAGGCCCAGGCTTTCTTAGACTGCTTGTGTTTCCAACAACAGGAAAATAAAAGATCTTGGCTATATAATGTAAGATCACAGTAGAAGGAGATTCTTGTGCCTGGCATCTGGCATCTGATCCAGAGCTTAGCAGAGTCAGAAGAAAACTTACCTTCAGTGTATATTCACTCTAGATGGGGTGTCTACCAAAGAAAGAAAAACTTACCTGGGTTTTGATGGTAGTGGACCCATCAGTGACTTCTACAGTCAGGTTATAGCTTGACTTCTTCCTTGCATCAAGGGCTCTTGCAACAACCATGCTGCCTGTACTCTTTTCAATGTCAAAATCCATGTCATCATCTCCACCTGGGATAAGGGAGAGATGAGAAAAGAAAATGGGGGGGGGGGGGGGGGGGCGCCCGTTA
Organism: Chloroceryle amazona; assembly: GCA_027560015.1. NCBI lineage: Eukaryota > Metazoa > Chordata > Aves > Coraciiformes > Cerylidae > Chloroceryle > Chloroceryle amazona. The sequence continues at coordinate 28,441 of JANHFX010006341.1, forward strand.
CACTTCCCCGCGGTCCCGACGGCCCGCCCGCGGCCGACCCCGGGCGGGGGAGGTGTGCGCGGGCCCC
>JANHFX010006341.1:28517-77518 GCA_027560015.1 Chloroceryle amazona
AAGACACATATGGTAGGTTTAGCAAAATGAAGCCATGTAGGGCGGGAAAAGCAGGGGGGGGGGAGGGGGGGGGGGGGGGGGGTCAGTTACAGATTCCTCTCTGGAGCAAGCTGCAGGGCCTGGCAGTCTCTGTAGGGGAAGGGATTCTAGGAGCTGCCTGGAGATACAAAGGATGAGGATCTCCCATCTGGACACCATGCACAAACCACACAAGGAGCTCATGTCTAGCCACGGATATGTGGCATGCCAGTCGCTACACCCTGAATGGGGATGTGTAGGTGTTCACTCTAGCTGCACCTCTTCAGCCACAGCTAGGCTGGAGACAGTGCCATAGCTGAGGTTTCCCCAGATCTGGGAACTCAATATAAAGTATAATAGATGGACACAGGAGACAGGGAGGACATGGAGAAGGCATACAAAGACGTAGTCACATATGGTGACAAAGGAGTACAAAAGGGAAGGTGAGGGGAATTAGAGAAAATAAGAAGGAGGAGAGAAGGGGAAAGGATGCATGTCTGCATATGATGCCTTGGTTAGATTTGCAACAGGCCCATTTGAACATTGATTTTCTTCCACAAGGTCTCCAGCTATGTAGCATCACAAGCTTATAATGGATCGAGGACTTACAGGGCTAAACAACCTTCTTACTGGCTTCCAATTCAAGGTCACACTGTGGGCATATCAGCAATAGTCTTCATTGCCACGTCTGGGATTCTGTGAGCTATTTGAAGAAGCCCAATTCTTGAACAGTTGGGGAGGCACATGATGCCTTCAGGGTGAGCAGAGCCTGTTGACTCTAACCCAGATGGCTGCTTAGTGCAAGGAACCACAGGCCTGAGCAGCTCAGCAGCAGAAGGCTGTCCCTCAAAATACTGCTGTTCAGCCCTGGCAGGGAAGCTTCTTTCTCATGCCTTGCTTGCTGGTGGCCTCTTAGCTCTCTATTGCATGTGAAACAACTCTATGTTCTTCTGAGATACAGAGAGGTAGGAGCAGTTCTCTGCAATTTATCTTAGGTCTCAACTTCTCCCTTCCTTGCTTTGGGGTGCTTTAGATTGTGCTTTATTTTCTTAACATGTGGGAAAATATTGGGTGGTTGTTAAATTACACATGTTCGCTTGTGGGAGGAATGTTGTGTTTGCCAGCCTGGTCCATCACTTTCCTGCTGAGATAAAAAGAAGCAGAGACAGAGGGAAAGAGAGACCCATGGGAGCCTTTCCCTAAGAAAAGAGGGAAAGACACCCTTTGCCTGGTGCCAAAGGGAAAGAAGCAACCCAGGAAAGGAAAGAGATGAAGAAAGATGCTGCTTTGTCAGAGTTTTTTGCAGACATCATCCACCCCAGGGACAGGGCCTTCATGGACTGGGAAAAGTGAGTTTTTAAATGAAGTGCTGAAGGCTCCTGGATCTCTGCATCACCCTCTTGGTTGACAGCTACCATGATGCTTTGCTTCCCTAGCAGGGAAAATGAAATCCTGTTTTTTTTTTCTACCAGTATAGAAACCCTGAGAGCCCTGAGTAGCACCTGGTGCACTAGGAACTGGTAAAAATGAGGTAAAGCATATAAGCCAGTGCTCAGCAGGGAAGTGATAGGATAACATTCAGTGGAATATACTGTTAATTCTGCAAACCTAAGAAGGCACTACTCATGCCAGATAAGCCTTGCACTGATATTGTCTGCTTGCTGTAGCGTTGTACCTCACATAGCTTAATTGTATTTATACACCATTATCCCTGCCCTAATGTAGTAATGGGAAAAACTATTCACTCGCTCAATTAAGGTTTGTCTGATGAAGGCAAGCCCTGCAGGCAGTGTCAGGGAAAGGCTGTTCAAGGCATATTGGAGCACCACTTCAAAACACCAAGTTACATGGGCACAACTGGCCCTCATTTGTAGGACCAGTTCTGCACATGCACTGACTGGTAAGTGAGTCTTGGAGGAGGCCCTAGAGCTTCTTCACATTTCATGTCCAAGTCATCCCTGGGATGCTGTGAGGTGGAAGAGCCCCACCTGTTAGGTTAGACCAACTCTTTGAGAAATCCTTTCCCTTGTGGCTCCCTATTCAGATTACGGATTTAGCAGGGAGGGAGAGATAGGGGATGTCTGCAAGACCCATCCAGACACCTGGATCTTCATAGGCTGTTTTACCACAACCAACAGTGTCACTTGATTCCCAGAAGGAGCTGTGACTGGCATGCCCTGCCTTTCACGTGACATTGGAGAACTCATCAAATGCTGATAAATCCCAGAATGCCATTAAAAAAGTGTTTTAGATAATTGCACTTGGCACTGGAGCCCTTGGACAGGCAGCTTTGTGTATGGTTGTTTAAGACTTTTGGTGTCTGTGAGAAAGCTTTCCCTGTAGCTCACCTACATACACCTAAAGCAAACAACTTTATTAACTTGGGCATGCGAGTGCTGAAAGCCAAGGGAGCTGGGGCAAATGCCCCTAGACACCACTGCCCTGGCTTAATTTCTGTGTCTCACCTGTGATATTAAACCACACTTGGCTGGGGCCCATTTCAATGCTGATCACTCCCACCATATGGTTTACAGGATCTGTTTCCATCACAGCAAAGTTAAAATGGGGTTCATCAAAAGCTAGTGGCTCTGAGGAAGGGCTGGGCTGAGAGACCCAGCTGATGTGAAGCCGCACGTGGGAGGAAAGTGGTGGGCTGCCGCCATCGGTTGCCTTGACCTGCCGGGAAATGCACATGCAGTCAGGGAGAAGGCTGGTTTAGCTCATGGGAAGCTCCTTGTCCTACCCTCTAGGAGTTTCATGTTCGAGTGCACTCTAAAACCCACAAAACAAATCCTGACCCAGTGGCTTGTGCTCTGGCTGTTTCCAAGGTATAGACACACAGCCAAAATTTGTCTTAACTATTAAGCAAACTGCCAGGCTCAGTCCACAGCAGAGACCTGGATCACAAGTTGCATTGCAAGGACCCACAGTGTAGGAGAGCTTTAAACCTATAACCAAGCCCCATGGCCTAGCCAGACTGCCAAATGGAGGCACCACTGAAAACAAAAGACTGTGCAGGTTTGGGTCCACATCCATATGGGATCATGGATCACCATGTTCATGCACGAGAGTGGATTAACCACTTAATTTTAAATTTATCCTCCATTATTAAGATCTTCTTACCTTCTGTATTTTCCATCATTCCCTCCCAGTTCCTCTCCCTGTAACCCAAGTCTGTCTTATTCAAGCTCTTCTCCAACTGCTGCAGTTTCTCCATCTCTTTCCTTTTTTCTGTTTCTGCAGCCTTTCCTCTTTCCCTCCATGCCCATCTCTTCCCATTGTCTCTCTGTTTCCCTCTCCTCTCACCGTGAGTATGTTGTATTCAGAGGCAGGAAAAGCTTTCCTGGAAAACACCATGCCAGTTGTGGGGTTGATGGTGAATATCCCTTCCTCCTCTTCCTCAATGGTGTAAGTGATCTGGCTGTTCTGGCCCTGGTCACGGTCTGAAGCGATCAGCCTGTAGACTGGCAGTGGCACCTCTGAGGCATCTCTCTCAGGGAGCTGCACCATGAAGAGCTTGTGGGGAAAACTGGGAGGACTGTCGTTGGCATCCAGGACTTGTATCACAACTCTGCTGGTGGACTTCAGGGCTGGCTCTCCATTATCAGAAACGGCCACCTGCCAGCAAGCAAAGGGAGTAGGTGACAGAGCTCTTTGTCATGAGCTAGGACATGAACAACCAGCCTTCATCCTGATGGGCAATGACTACACTAGGGGTTTTGCACAGATATGCATTTATATCTCAATGTTTTCAGAGGCACTGCTCCTCTCTGCAGGGTAGAATCTGGTGGCTGTAGCTGGCGCTGTGCAAGGCTTGTGTGTGCACAGGGAGACATGTCTGCAGGACTCCTGCTTGCTGCTGTTCTGGGCAGTGGGTGAGACTGGTCATTAGGAGTCACACAACTGAAAATGTTCATATGGCAACAGCTTGGCAAGTTACCTTCCATCCTCACTTCACCATGCCTATGCATGCTCTCAGTGTGCTGCACTGCGGAGAGAAATGTATCATCTTCTATCACCCTGATAAACTAAAACACCTCAAGATCCCTCTACTGTAACTACACATAGCTCAGGGCATGAAGAATTGGCACTGGTAACACAAAGCTACATAGCAACCTCTGATACAATGAGATAAATGAAAGCGAATTTCACTGGCTTGCTTTTTCCCCCATAACTTATTATTCATCCTGCTAGAGGACAATTCCAGTCCTCTTCCTGCATTCCCACAGCTTCCAGAACAGGCCTTTTGCTCCAGTCTTCAGTAAGGAAATAATAAACCCCGCAGTATTGCCGCAGCTGTCTCTTAGGGGAACACACACCATTTAATTAAGTTTCCCAGCAGCTGGGAGCTGATGGGATGAGATTCTTTCTCTATGCTCCAACTTGCAAGGAAAGCTCTTTGAGGACTTAATACAACTGTAGGTAAATAAAGCTAATTACAATCGTTGTTACCCACCTCTAGGATATGTTCAGCCTTGTATTCTCGATCCAGCTGCCATGATGTTGTAGAAATCAGACCTGCCACGAAAGAAACCCTTTGAGCTCCAAAACTCAGCATCCAAGGTAAGCCAAAGCTCATCAATCCCTGTGTGCCTCAAATCAGCCTATCTTCCTGGTCTCTTTTGTGTCTTGTTTGTGATCAGAGGAGTAGAAAGAAAGATCCCTACGGAGGGCATGATGTCCACTTCCAGTGTGAATCCCTGCGGCTAGGTGCTGCCCTTGCTCCTCTGATTGCAGAGACCATGGAGGAGAGGGGACATCTACTAGATGCCTACATGATCTGAGGGTTGTCAAGACATTTGCTGAGAAAGGCTCCAGGACTGTGAAAACAGAACTTTTCTTATGCTGCTAAGTAAAAAGAAAACATTCTGCAGGTACTGGCACAAGTTTGGCCTCTTAACAAGACTTAACTCTGCTTTTCCCTGTGCTGAACTTTGCTCTTTGTAATTTATAGTGTTTTGACAAAAGTCTATCTTCTGTCTCAGGAAATATCTTCTATTTTACCACTAGAAAAAAAAGAATGCATTCAGGCTAAACATAAGGTACACAGTTGATAATAATGTCAATATATTAAACCTTGCTGAGACACAGGATGAATCCTCTAATAATTTGAGGGATTTCTAAAAAATATGCACTAGTTTAACCACAGGGAATAGGTTGGGTGCAGCAGGAAGGAATTGTGGCTATAAGAAACTAGCAAATAATCATAATTGCTTCTTTTCAGCCTGTCATTGACTAAACTGAGTAGGTGCAAGTGTGGAAAGGGTGGAGTTGAGGCTTGTGCTTCCATATCTGGTTTGATAATAGACCTTATCAAGTGCCTTGGCTCTTCACCTCTGTGGAAAAGAAGCTCTAGATGATTTTCACAACTGCTTTACAGATCATAGAAATTATATACATGATGCAAGATTTTCTGACAGTCACCAAGTATGACACCTATGCCTGGTTTTGTCTGTGCCCTGCTTCTCTGGCTCCCAATGGTTGCTGTTATCATGGTGTTCACCCCTCGTGAAGGGAAGTCCTGTTCCTCACATGAGTGAAGGGCAGGATGAATTTTCCTCTCTGCAGCAAGCAGTGATCCAGCAGCTGATGCTGCTCTGGGAAATGCTTTGCGTGGGAGGGAGCAGGCATTTGCAGCAATGCAAGCATGTGCACTTGTGCATCCCGACAGACTTGTAAATCAGAGTTGTGTGAACCCAGCTTAGCTTTCATTTCTGTTTCAAAGCCAAAAACTTTTAATTATTAGTATTGTTTTCAGTTGTATCATACTTTGGTGCGTTGCTGTCTGAGAGTGATAGGCAGGAACAAATTTGAAATGGCTTCAGGAAACACCAGGCAGTTGAAGGAGGGAGCGAGGAGCAGCTGCCTGTAACAAGACTTTTGTTAACTGTTTTCACTTGTTCTCTGGGATTATTTGTATTTGGCACCAGCTGCTGTACTGAGCATTTATTTGATGCCTTTACAATTGTAAATCAAGAATCCTTAATGTGTTATGACAAGATGGTTTGAAAGAATCTGTTTGCATTTATGTCATGGATATTATTGGTTTTTTTCTTCCTAATCTTCCTTTTGACATCTTGGCAGGTAAAGAGGACTCAGCAGCGGCCTGAGAGCACACTGGCTGAGAAGGTTTTTAATACTCCACAGGCTTGTGGGGGGCTGAAGGACTCCAATAGCAGCAAAACTCTTGATAGACATGGTTTCTTAACAGGGGCCTAAAGAAGGAACTGCAGTAATGATTCACTTAGATATCTAATACTCCAGTCTGCATTGCCAATAGGCTGAATAGGACAGGAGAGAAAATGCTAAAACTCCAGATACGTCAGGGCATGGTTCATAATTTTGGCCTGGCAAGCCCATAGGACACATATTGACGACACCACCTGATACCTGTGTTCACATTGGGGATATTTCTAGTCTATTAGATTGCAAAATTCCGTTGCGATAGACTAATACCTTGTTTGCCCTTGGTTACTGCATGACAACTGATGGAAGGTAACTTAAACCACTCTAAAGTGATTATTTGGATTTGCCCAGCCACACCCTGAAATTCTTTCCTAACCTAACAATAAAAATTAAAGAAAACAGGATCGTGGTTAGGCTTTCTAGAGCTGGAAAAGATGTACTGTAGTGAAGGTAGATAAACTGGAACTTAATGACTATCTTGAATGTCTGTAGTGCTGAAGATGCTCAGATCTCTTGGGCAATAAGAGCTGACGACTCTATTGCAGACTTGTACCGTATCCTAACTGATTGTCCTACCAGATGACATTTTGGGGTTTAGTTTCATATGTGTTTATCCACAAGTCAAAGAGCTGGCTTCTCCTCCTGACCCCAGGCAAACTTCCTCTGTCCCTTACCATGTGCCCAATCACAGCTCCCAGTTCCCCTCTCCAGAGCCAGCTACCACTCTGCTTTGAGATCAGAAAGCTCTTGTTGTTAACATTTAATCACACTCATTCCTGTATAGAGCCACGGTCCTTTGCAGCTGCCAAGATGCACAAACTGCCAGCAGTGTTCACGCGGCAGCTGAGCACCCAGAGACAGGGAGATGGGGATTGGACATGGTGCTTGAGAAAAGCCAGACAGAATTAATTTATATTTTTATTTGTTGCTACTTGGTTATACACCCTGTGGAGCCAGAGGGCTAAAATGGAAGTGGAAACTGTTATTAAAGGAGAACTGCTGTCAGCTTTTGTGGCCTGGAGGAACAGTTCCTTGGTTCTTTCTGCTGTCCCCTACAAGGACGGGATATGCATGTTTAGATTTTAATGAGAATGTTTTGTGAGTGAATGCGTGTGTTATCAGTATAGACCCTTCCTTACTGGAAAACACCAGGCAGCTCATCCCACAGGACTAGTGATAAAGTGGCTGTCCTTTATTTGTGTTCTTCTATGTGATCCTGAATGTTTCTGCTGACTCCTACAGAGACTGAACAAAACTGTTGAATGCCCTAAGTGTACTTTGCCAATTAGCCAAGCTTTGCATTCTTGTGAAGGTCCAGAAGGTCCATTCTTTTGCTTGCATCCTGGCAGGCACAAGCTCTGCTCTTGCAGCTGATCTATGTACAGCAATGGGAAAGGACTGTCTGCAATTCCCCTGCTTGCTGCCTGGAAAGGGGAAAGAAGAAAACTGGTCGTGTTGGAACAGGAGCAGGAAAATTAACAGTGCATTGTTGTCAGGGAACAAAAAATAATAACTTATGCTGGCAAGAGCAGGGTTGGGGTGGAGGTTGCTGGCCCCTTGCCCTTGCTACAGAGAGGAAAATCTAAGTTAGTTAAAACAGACAGAATCAGGTTTGCAGGCGCTGGAGCTTTCACAAGAGCCTGAGAAGGGAAAAGGTGATTCTCCTGAAATCCTCTTTCTATTGTTTCACTGTTGTTTCTCTTTTCTTCTCCTCCTACCACCTCCCCTCTTGTTCCGACACTGCTTTGCACTACTCCTTGCTCAATTGGAGCCTGTGGTATGTTGGCTTGGGGAGCAGCAGCATCCCTCAGATTTAAAGAGCAGGCTGTGTCTTGATGTCCTTCCATGAAGAGAAATGCTGGGAACCACAGGCATCCTGGGGAAGCCCATGGACACTGACACAGCAGGAGAAGCACCAGAAGAACAAGTACTAGATAAAAGCTGGAGATTAATAGTCCAAGGTAAAAGAATTCTCCAAACAGCCTTTCAGCAGGATGAATGCTTCTTCGTGACTCTTCCTGCCACAGGCTCCCAGTTCCTTTCAGTCCTGTCTGGACTGGAACCCCCTTCACATCAGAGACTGCAAACCCTTCACAAAACAAGCTGAAAACCTTTCCAGCAAAAGAATACCCTGAACCCTACCATCTCTCCTTGTATCTGTCTATCTTTCTGTCTCCCACAAACACTGCTCTGCACCAGCTGCCAGGCTGAGCTGGAGAGATTCCATTGCTGATGGCAGAAAGCTTTCATCTTGCTACATACTTTTATTCCCTCTTCTCATTAGCCTTTCATTTATTTTGCCTCTTTTTCTCCACCCTCATTAGAGAACTGAGAGCTTGAAGAGCTTATAGCCCTTCTGTGGCAGTTCAGGGATGCTGGAGAAGCCAAGCCCTGTTGAGGGACAGTTATCATGGCCATTCCTGTCTCTCTACCAGGCCCTCAGGAGGAGAAGTCAAGGGACTTTGCTTGCTATGTCTCCACTGGCCAACCCACTCTTGTGTCAAGATAGTGGACCAAATGCCTGTTCTAGGATCATAAACAGATTACTTGTAAGAATGTGACATTGTGCCCTGAATAATTATCCAGGGCTATTCTGCAGGGTTATTCTGGGTGTAGACGTGCCTGTTGTAACAATAAATTGGGACCTTTTTCCTGTTAGTGTGAAGGATGAGAACAAACCTTCTCCTCTCCCTTTTCCAAGGGGCTCCTACCAGGAGTGCTCTGACTAGGGGAGACCCAGGCTGGCCTCTGGCCCTCATGCGCTGGCTTATTTTAGTGCCAATGTGACCTATTTGTCCTTTGATAAGTGCAGGATAGAAGAGAGGCCTAGATCACAGTCTTATCTTGTATGTAGGGGCTTTCTTTCTGATCTGAGTGCTGGGGGAACTCCTGACACATGCAAATTATCCTGTCCTTTGCTCAAATCATGTGACTGAGAGCAACAGCCCCTGTGGTTCCCTCTTGAAGCGTCATTGTTTATCCTCAAATTACATGACAGAGATTCAGCTTCATCACAGATAAGCAATTCTGCCTACTCAAACTATTTGCTGTTAAGGGCTTTGGGATTGACCATGGAAAGACTATTGGCAGTCTGGGTCATCTAGATCTCTGGCATTTCAAGAACGGAAATGTTTCTAGGTCTTATTGTGAACATTTCCTCTAGGTAGTGAAAGAAGAGATCCATTTACTGCATTTGAAAACCAAAGGACATGTCCTCTTAGAAACCCAGAATAAGCCTCACTGGTCCAATAGCACTACGGTGCTAAGATAATTGCAGAGTTTTCTCTTTTCTCCTGTTCAAATCTAAGTGATTTGAACTGCACTGGGATAACCCTTTTTAGGAACACAGCTCTGATGTGATGCATTGATGCGAATTACCAGGAACTGAAAGACCAGCAGTATATCTTCCAGTGCTGCATTATGAGGCCAAGACCAAAGAATATATTTTTATTCTTCTTAATAGAGCAACTAGCTTGTCGTTGCCTCCAGAATAAATGTATCACAGGGTTTGCAATAAGGTGCCTACAGGTCTGAAATTTAGACAAGCTGTGATACTCTTTCTGGCAGTAATAGCAAATGACTTGTCTTTAGATATTGTAAGCATGAAGATATGAACTGCTCAGTTTATGCCAATGTTTTCAGGTAATTATTTTTTCTTTCGGATGACATGCACGTAAACCAACATATAACTGAATCCTCATCAGTCTTGGAAAAAAAGTCCTTAAACAACCTCCAGGTTCAGGGTTTAAAGACAACCTTCAGCAACTGTCCAAGAGATAAGATCAGCTCATGAGTTTCTTACAGGACTGACAAGCTTATCACTCTTCACATGCAAATTACCTAACTGTAGAGAGAGATGGATGGGAGATGACTCATCCCTGAGAAAGCTTTTTTTTTGCCTAAAATGGGAATTAAAGGGTTGGTTTAGAGGTAAGGTGGGTCATTAGCAAATTTTTGGATTTTGCCAGTGTCGCTTATTTTACCATAAAATATGGGGCATGGCTTTGTAGGGCTGCACTCACACTGGGGTGAAAGTTTTGCCCGCAGCATAGAGAAGGCTGAATTTCCTGCAGGGTGCATGGGTGCAAGCTGGAGCTCAGCAGCTGAGGGAGCTAGCTTGGTGGCCTGAAAACCTTTTCTGGTCCACATTCCATCAAAAAGGCAGTGGCCTTCTAAAACGGGGCCTCTGAAAGCACCTCTCCATGGAGCCAAGCCTTTATGCAAGATCTTCATGGGGCTGACTTGTGAAGAGATATTTGAACTATGTGGGAAAGTCGGATGTAGGGCAATTCCCTGACCTGGCTAAAAAGCTTTGGACAGTGGAGATAGCTACAACAGGGAGTAGCAGTGGTAAGAGTTAGATGACATCTCTAGATGTATCTATAAGATATCAAGTAGAGACAGACTGTGAACCTCTTGCAAGCAGAAGGATTTTAGTGTTTCATCATAACAATATCTTCCTAAACATCCCCTTCCAAGACAGCTGTATAGGACTGACAGAGAGCCATTACACCACATGTGACAAGTAAATGAGAGCTGCACTCATCTTTTTCAATACATCCAGATCCTTTCTCATCTGAGAGCAGGCTTCAATCTTGCTGCAGTAGGTGAACTGCTTTTATCATCCGTAGGAGATCAAAGTAATGCAATTAATCCTCTCTCATACTCAGGCTCTGTGCCCTCCCTTCCCTCTTCTCCCAGGAGCTGATGGACTGAAGGGCTGGGCACAGCTTTCCCTGCCAGACTGGCCCAATGTCAGCCCTGCTGGGATAGTTTGAGGAAGCTGTTTACACAAAACATCAGTGAGTTTTTGATGGCTCTGAAAGATCTGGTAATTAATCCTCAGATGAAAGATACAGTCTAGGAAGATGGCAGAAGAGGCTTACTACTCTTACTACTTTAATAGTGCCAGAGAATGGGTGGAGCCTTTAAGTGCAGTGGGATTCATTTTTATTAATCCTACCTCGGTCTGTCTCAAGAATAGATAGTCACCTCCAGAAGGGTGTTTCCTGGCTCAGGCTCTGCAATAGGGCAGCTGTTTACAAGGGAGAAGATTAAAAGCAACTTCTTGGCTCTGTCTAGGGCTTTCAAAATAGCACATTTGTGTCATTCTAAGAGCCACCTGGGTGCAAATAACAGCCCTCAGGTGGAGGGTTTCAACCCTTAGCCTCCCCACACAGTGTATTTGGAGGCTGGGACTTCTGCTGCAGAAGGAAGGTGTGACAAAGGCAGCTGCATGGGCTGTTTATATTCAATATGTAACATTATCTGGGCACTTCAAAACCTCAAAAACAGATGCTGAGTTGGGTCAGTCTTACCTGTAATAACATTAATGGTGAAGAGCCCTTGAGGATTTCCAGTTAGGATGTGAAAAGTCAGTTTTCCCTCTGAGCTAGAGTCTGGATCTAGGGCATCAAGCTGAAGGACAGATGTGTTTGGTGGGGAATTCTCCATCACAGAGGCATAGAAGACAGGTCTGGACATCTGAGGTGGGTTGTCATTGATATCAGTGACTTCAATATAAATTTCAGTTACAGAAGACAGAGGAATTGTTCCCAGGTCAAGAGCTAGTACTGTCAGCCAGTAGTGAGATATTCCCTCTCGGTCAAGTGGTCCTGTGGTCCGGATGGTGCCTAGAAGAGAGACAGAAATTTCTTGTGAGGGATTTAAGGAACTCAGCCAACTTTTTTTAATGGCAGACCAGTCTGTGTGACTAGTCTTCTTCCTGGTCTTTGCTGCAGACATAAACTCTGGCACCAAACTTGTATATCTGTGAGATTGTGTGGAAGGCGAGGGCTTGATTGTGCTGAGAATAATTTGGTACACAAGTGAAAGGGAAGATCCTGGTATTTTGAGGGAGGACAGACATTGATTTTCCATTATTCTAAGGCAACAAACCTCACTTGCTCCTCTCCAGATACAAGGATGCACATTGTACATCCCTGCACAAATAAAGACTTGAGTGCATGGAACTTGGTAAATAGAGATAATATATAAAAGTCCCATTGAGTCAAAAAGTCAGGCCAAACAGAGCATGTAGTTTAAGCCTTTAAGGTCCACCATTAAACTAAGCTGTCATTACCTGTGTCCTTTTCAATGTGGAAGATGGACAGGCCAGTGCCCTCTCGGAGGAAATATTGAACTTCTCCATCTTTCCCCTTGTCGATATCTTTTGCTGTGACCATCATCACTGATGTCCCCTCAGGGCTGTTTTCCTGCACCCAGCCTTTGAAAACAAAGGAGGCAAAACGTGGTGGGTGCAAGTTCTCGTTGATATCAAGGATGTTCACTTCCAGGTGGCAGAGGGAGGAGCGAGAGAAGGGCTTCCCACCGTCACTGACCTGCACAGTTAGATTGTAAGAGTCTTTCTTCTCATAGTCCAGCTCCTTCTCCAACCGGAGTGCACCAGTTAGCTTATCCACATGAAACATCATCTCCTCATCATTAATGAGGCTGTACCTCACCTCACCCCCAGAGCCAGAATCTGGGTCAAAAGCCTCCAGAAATAGGAGAATGGTTCCCACAGGCAGATCCTCTGGGACCTTCACACTGTTGAGGGCTGGGAGGCATTGTGGAGTGTTGTCATTTACATCCTCAAGAGTTACAACAAGATCTGTAATGGAGAACAGCTGGTCGCCTGTCTTGGGTTGGTCCCTAGCTTCTACTTTCAGCACATAGCAAGGCCACAGTTCTCTATCCAGGGCACCTGTAACTGTCACTTCTCCAGTGACACTGTTAATGTCAAACTTATCAGTGGCAGTTAGCAGAGAATATTTTACTCTTCCATTGTCATCTATATCAGCATCTTCTGCTTTCAGTTGAGCTATTGTTGTCCCCACTGCTACATGTTCTGGTATCGTCACCCAGTAGGTACATTGTGGGAATTTAGGTGTGTTGTCATTGGTATCCAGCACATTCACAGCTAAAAGTTTCCAAGACGATTTTTGTGGTGTGCCAAGGTCATACACAGTAATGTTAAGAATGTAGAAGCTGGTTCGTTCATGATCTAGAGGAGAAAGGACTTGAAGGAGACCCAGTTCCAGGTCAATGGTAAAGCAACTGTCATCATTTCCATCTGAGATCACATAGACCAATTTTCCATTAAAACCAGTATCAGGATCAATAGCTGAAAGGTCAGCAATAGTTGAGTTGATGGGAACAGTCTCTATGATATCAATAGATCGTGGAAAGCTGTCATCAAACTTTGGAGCATTATGATTTATAAGGTGCAAGTTCAGAGATGTTTCATCATCCTGCCCATGGCCTTGAGACTGAGACTCAATGGAGTGTATGATAGTTTCTGTCAGTTGTTTCAAAACTCCCGTTTCCTCACAGTGCATTTTGACAGGGAGACCTTGGCTGACCACAGTGATATTTACAGATGTTGGCAAAGCGTAGTTCTCTCCGTCTGTTGCAGTTATTTTCAAAGAGTAGAAAAGTGGCTGTTCAGAAGGAAGATCTCGCAGAGATATTCTAAGGGATATTACTCCAGAGATGGGATTCAGTTCAAAATGCCGTAACTCATTGCCAGACTTGATTTCATATTTGATATGCTGCAGCTCATCACTGTCGATTGCAGAGACTGTAGCCACAGGGTTCCCAACAGGGAAGTCCTTTGGGATGGTGCCACTGCAGCTTGCCTTCTCAAACACAGGAGCATTGTCATTGACATTGCTCAGCATGAGGGAAACGTACACCTCTGTTTCATGGCGGAAGGGTGAGCCCCAGTCTGATGCCCACACTCGCAGATGATACCATCTCTGCATTAACTCATAGTCCATTGACTGGGATGTGGAAATGATGCCAGAGTAAGGGTCAATGACAAAGGGAACTGACTTCTGATTAGCTATGGTGTAGGTGACAAACCCATTGTTTCCTTCATCTTCATCTGTAGCCTTTACTGTTAAGACACTAGTACCAGGAGGAACATTTTCATCAAAGGCCCCGTGGTATGAAGACTGACTAAAACTTGGAGCATGGTTGTTGCAGTCAGTGATGTCGATGACAACAGTTGTGGATGTGTGACTGTTAACGGTTGTAACTTCAAGCTCAAAATGAGTCTGCTCATGGAAGTCCATTGCTCTGACCGTGGTTATCAGTCCAGTGTGAGGATTGATTTTAAAGCTTGTACTGTCAGGGGTGGGTCTCAAAATATATTTAAGGTTTGGGAAGACTGGTGTGATCTTCACCATAACAACTTGGCTTCCAGGTGGGGAAAATTCACTGAGATGGACCTGGTACACCTCTTTCTCAAACCTGGCAGAGACATACTTGGAGGGAGGTATGTGGATAACTCTAACAGAAGAGAAGAGTGGTGGCTTGCTCTTGTCCTTGGCTTGCAGACTGAGGTTGAAACCAAATGGATAAAGTAGCCAGTTGATCTCTTTGGTTGACACAACCATGAACTCAGTGCTCCCAAAGTATGATTTGACGGTTTTGAAATGTCTTCCTGGATCTCCATCCACAAGGTCAACCAAATCTATCCCTGCTTCTGAGTCACCACTTTCTACAGACAGACTTGCATAGAGAAAGTCTTCATCTGAGTCAGGTGGTGTCACCTTCACTGAGGTGATAGAGGGAGGTTTCCTCTCAGATGGCTCCACTTGGATCATGAGACTAGCCAAGTTCCCAAAGCCATTCCCTTCTGTGATTTTTCTCATTCTGTCCACAGCCAAAACCTGTAGGTGGTGCCTGCCTCGATGAGTGCTGTTCAGCCTGCCTGTGGTAATAACTGCTCCTGTAGTGGGGTGGACGGTGAATAGGTCAGACTTTGTGTTGAGGGCATAGTAGAACTCAGCATTCTGGCCAGCATCAGCATCAGTGGCACTAAGCATGCTGACCACTGTTTTCAAAGGAGTATCTTCTCTGATGGACACTTTGTAGGAAGGAGGTGAAAAGAGAGGTTTCAAGTCATTTCTGTCCAGAATGTGTATCAAGACTTTGGCCCAAGCTTCATAGGCAAAGGTGTTCTCTGTGGCCTTAATTATTAACATATAACTGTCTTTGACTTCCCGGTTTAAAAGTGCTGTGTTGCTGCTCCTGGTTCTTATTCTCAGGAAGCAGAAATCCCCAATCACATGCTCCTCCGTTTTAAAGACACCTGTGTTGTCTCCAGAGGCTATTCTGTATCTGATATCCCACACAGGGTCTGTCTTGTAAATGCCCATTTTGACGTAGCTCTCCACGTAAGTCTTGGGGGCTGAATTCTCATAGATGGTGGCATTGTAGAAGAAGTGGGTGAAGTGCAGAGGGGAAGTGTTGCCTTTCTCACAGCTCGTCTTGTGGACCACACAATGCATCAGGAAAACAACAAAACTCAGGAAGTGTTTGCTGTGGGTGACTTCCATGGTGTGGTGTCTCGGTGGGTCCTGCAGGTGTCAAAGGAAAAACATTGGTAATTTTTATTAAGGCCAGTGTGTGAGAAAGTCACTGTGGGCTCAGCCTCACCTCCCTGCTCTCTCTACCCAGATGTTTGCTGACATAGTTGTTAGCTCAGCTCTTCTCCCCTGTGTCCCAGAGACAGACCTGTCCTCCCACATCCCATGCTGGCTCAGATCTATTCAATTCTTCTGTTTTTGCCCTTGTAGACAGCAAAATGTGACAAGCTGCTCTGATCAGGATGAATTTCTATTCTGCAAACACTTTCTCTTTCCCTGCATTCTGCTTTCTCCCTAGTCAAACAGCAGATTTGAACTCTTCACCCTCGATCCAAACCTCATTTCTGTTTTGTTTCTTCATTCTCCATCCTCTCCATCTTAACTTCTCTCTCCACACAAGTTCTTGAAAAGTGTTTTCAAGAATCAATATACAAGGTAATATAAACAAAAGTTTGAAGTTTCTCCCCATGGCTTGTCTTCCATTTCTTCTCCCCTTGTTACTGTAGTCTGCACTCCATCCCCAGCAGGGATGTCTTGCTACATTGTACAAATTGCTCCTGTATGGCCAGCTCTACAATTTGGTCTTTTTGACAGCTTTAGCACAGGTCCTAGGCAATTTGTATCTTAGTTAACACAAAGTTCTTCTAAGTCACAGGTCTGAATCTGGCTGCCTGCTCTGTGTTGATTGAAAGAGCAGATGTCTAGCTTCTGGGGGGACTATGTCCCCCTCTGCTGTTGAGTAATCTATCTCCTCCATTCTCATGGCAAAGCCCTAGGGTCAGGATTCATGCAGAGGATATGCCATCTATGACCATGTGCCATCAACTTCCTTCTCTAACAACTCCTGAACATCTGTGGCTCTGTGAACATGCTGTATCAAATAAGGAACTGGGGAGAACATATGTGATCAACAAGGATGTAACTTTATTAGTGAGCTTTGTGGAGCTTGTTAAAAGATCAAGGCCTGTTCTTTTCAAAAGTTAAGAGTGTGCTGCTGTATGTGCATTTAGGGGTTGAAACCAGGGATAAGCTAAATATAGGTGCATAAATTTCCCCTAGATATCCCGGGAGATCTTTATCTAGAACTGTTTCTTCCTCTTTTAAATTTAAATTATATATCAAGTACCTGCCAGTCATTTGGCACATTTCTAATTTAAACAGGGAAGACTTGTTTTTCCAGACACTTTTTAAAGACTCATCTCTTTAAAAGCCAGAACTAGTTCAATTTATAAGTCAAGTTGAATGTTAGGAACAAATTAACAGAGCCTAGCTAACAATATATGTTGTATTCTTTCACTGAGATATCTAATTACCAATAAATACAAAGCTGTAAAGTTCATACTCCCTAAAATCTCCTTGGTAACAGATGCCAACCATCCATCAACCTCCCCACTGTGATCATTCCCTTTTGAAACAAAAGATCTGAAGCTGAAGTGAGTCTACCAGAATTTGTAGAGAAGTCCATACAATTTGAATTTGACAAAATTCAGATTATTTTTTTTTATTACATCATCTCACTTCTAGGAAATACCACATAGTCCCAAATGCACAGCAAATGAGCAAAAATCTTGGAGGACAGGGTGAGGTGATCCAGAAAGACATGTGGTTCCTTCTGAGAAGTTGAAAACCACGTTCTTAAAAGCTCTGCTTGTTACTTAACAATGCTTAAGAGTTTTGCAGCATGTAGGGACTTGCCTAGAGCTGCTCCCTTCCAACATTTTCAACTGCTGAACCTGGAAAGAAGACATACGCATGCTGCCTGCGCGTGTGTCTACTAGGACTGCAGAGCAGGAAAAGTTACATACATTTCAGAGTAGAATAAGACAGCAGAATAAAACAGCAACAAAAACAATGCTGTTCCACAAACAGTAGAATTAATGAAGCCGATCGCTTTGTATCTTGGCTAATTGACTTTTTAATTGAATTGTACTGAAATGGCAATGTGAACTCATATTTTATAAGACATCAGAGAACCCACAAGGCAGAGATGTTATGAACTCCACAACCACAAGAAAAGACGGAGCTAGAGACGTGCCTTCTTGGGCACCAGCAATTCAATATGAGAGGATAACCTTGAGCAAGGAGTGGGTTTTCTGGCATTTAACAAGATGCAAACTTTCTTCTGAATCTCTCCTGGAATGTCCTTAACCTCACTCTTGCCTGTAGATTTACTGACACCTATGAAGGGTTTCATTTACACTGCTGGTGGGCCTTAGCAGGGATTTGCTCCTCTGCCCAGCTAATGATTTTGCAAAGTCTGTCATGACCTCCTTTTTCTAAGAGCTTTGCTTTCAATTACAAGCTAGGCTGAGAGCAATGAATGGCTTCAGCAGTTATTATGAGTGATGGAGAGTAACTACATGCATGGGGTATGAGGCAGGAGCCTCATTTCCTCTGGAAATGGTCTGAAACTTTGAAAGGCTCAGACAAAATTTATGGAGAATTTTCTAGGAGATATTGCTATCAGCATCTGAAGTCCAATAGTTTCCATTTGTTGCAGGACTCATGTCCAAAGCCCCAACATTAGCACAGAGAGCCCATCATATCCCATGACAGAAACTGCCAGTGCTCTGAGATGTGCTATTTCATCAGCTTTATTACTGCATGTGCATTTGCCTGGACAATTTCTGTACAAATATTGCTGGGAAATCCCATCACTGTTTGAGCCGTTCCACCCAAGCCCATGTTTATCCTGTCCTGTTTTATCCTTTGGTCAAAGATCGAGATGAAGAGTTGTTGACACTAGAGTCCATCAAGAGTTGGCCTACTCCAGCTGAGTGTTCTGGGGCTACCAGGAGAGCTTAAAACTTCTCACCTCAGAATGAGAAACCATCACTTACTACTTGTAGCCTAGAGTTTCTTCTTTCATTGGGAACCAATGACACACTTGATATCTTGTTTGTCTTTCTCCAGCATGGTTTTAATGTAATTTGGAGAGTAATGGATCTCCCAGGAGGTAACTGTGCAGCCCTTCCTCAGTGTCCTGCTTCTGGGATCATTTATGCCATATTCGCGATATAAAACCATCCAGAATTGGAGACTAGGGCATTTCCAAAGGCTGTGGTGAAGCTCAACAGAAAAATGGTGCACAGTGCTCTGAACAGAGGCAAATCTGGTTGACTACTGCCTTGGGTCAGGTCCAGGGAAAGTCCCATGGGAACTGCCCCTGGAAAGTGTCAGTAACAAAGAAGCAGAACCAAGGAGGGTTTCTGTGGGTCTTGTACTGGGAGTGGGAAAGATGAGTACGACATAAAACCAGCATAAAATCTATGTACTAGCCCTTCAAATTCCAGATGTAGGTGGCTGCCAAGGAGGGACAGCACTGCCAAGCTCAGGGGTCCTTGCAATGGAGTTCAAGGTTCTCTATATTGAAACTGGGTGAAATCAACAGTGCCTGTGACAGATTTTTTTGTGTACATTAGGAGAAACATTTTTCCTGTTTTCCTGAGCTGTGCTACCCCATGTCCTTGTACTGACAGTAATTAGAGCATGATCCATGAGACCTGTGGCAAGGGCCATATCCACTCCAGGGCTGCCAGATTAGCTGCACGCATTAGACATTTAAACACACTCACCTGCCTCTGGTCCCTCATGTCATGGGATTAGCTATGTCCTCTCCTGAAAAAAATCTCTGCTTCTCTCTTTCATGGCTCCTCTGGGCACAGATGCCCTCTTGGAGCTGGTTGCATGTGGGGAGGCAGATGTGTTGGAAAAAGTCCATTGGTGGGATGGAG
Source organism: Chloroceryle amazona (assembly GCA_027560015.1). Lineage (NCBI taxonomy): Eukaryota > Metazoa > Chordata > Aves > Coraciiformes > Cerylidae > Chloroceryle > Chloroceryle amazona. The sequence continues at coordinate 47,833 of JANHFX010006341.1, forward strand.
TGAAGAAGGTAAGGCACGATCTTGACTGAGGGAAATACCAGGGCATCATTATGTGGTGATTCAGCCTCCTCTCCTAATCATCAAGTGAGGGTTGCACAGCCTCAAGGGGCTTCGCCCTCAGCCTTGTTAGATGCAAGCTCCCCACAGAGCAAGTAAACACTAGGTGTATCTCTAATCAGAGGCTAAGAGTGTGTCTAAATTTAACATCCAAATTGTGATCCTCTGTCAAAGACATGCCTAAATCTGTTGGTTTGAAATGAAGGAAGAAACACAGCACTGAGGTTCAAAGTGTGTGCGTGGGGAGGCTGTGAAGATGGGTGATTTGAGGGGAGCAGTGGAGGGCATGGCTACTCTGGATGGCTGGGGTGAGCAAGTGGGGCATGGCCTCGGGGGTGTCTTCTGGGGGGTCTTCTGCAGTGTGTGAGCTATTGTGTTTGTTGGCCATGTCACAGAAAATTGCTGCAGCCTGCCAGGAAGCAGGTGTGGCCCCAGCCCCACCTTTCAGTTCTCTTCAAGAGGAGAATTTAAAAGCAACTAAACCCGAAACAAAGTGAGTGCTGAGTGCACCAAGAGTGGTGTTCCCCTCAGTAGCTATGCGGGGGGGGACGACGGCTTGGCCCAAAGTTTTGAGATCAAAAGATTAGAGAAAAATGATCACTCTCATGGGAAAATGACAACTCTTCAACTCTTTCCTTATTTCTCTTTCACCAGCATATAACCCAAACCTCCTCTCTTCTTTCTTTCTCTTCTCTCTCTCTATCTTCCCCATTTTTTTTCTTCACTACAAGAAACAGTCTTTACCCCAGGACAGGTACTGATCAAAACCATCCCTAGACACGCCAACATTTTTTTTGGAGGCTACAAGCACTAGCAGCTGAGGGGGGTGGGAGGGAGAAGGGAAATGACCTTGGTTGTGCAAATAATCAGTGATAGGGCAGTTTAATGGTGGGTGTGAATTTTAATGATCATTGGGGAACAAAGGAAGGAAATCATAGAAGATGGCCTTTTACAAACGAGGTCTGCCCTTGCTTAGAGCGACTTGTGAAATGTTGCTCTTGTTGTACAGAGAGTGGTCCATGGACAGTGTCCGGACCCTGCACTGTAATGTTTTCACAGTTCAGCTCTGTTCCTGGTGATAAAGTGGCTGTGCAGATGGGCTGGGCTGTACTGGGGGCTTCTCAGCTGCAGAACCATGGAAAGCCATGGAATTAGTGAATGTCTTGCTGGTGCACAGAGCAGTGACTCTTCCTTGGACTGCTCAGCGTGGCAGAAGGTCACATGCAGGTCCCTGAGCAGAATAGCTATAGTCCAACAAGCAGCATGGAGATGCTCCTTCCATCATCTGCTATCTGGGCCAGGCAGGTGCTTTAATCCTGGGAAATTTGAATACTCTGAGGAGCTTGGATTGACAACATCTAAGGGGTGTTGGAGGAACCCTGTGAGTCATTGACTTGTGTGGGGCAATCTGGGCCCCAAATTGGCAGACCTAACATGGTGTTGGGACATAGTTTTTCTCTAGTCAGGCTGCATTGCTGCAGGGGTTGGTAAAAAATTCTTTGTTCTGAGACAGCACTGCTTTCCTTGAGTTTGATCTGCCACAGACAGGGGACCTGCAAGGGGTCTGGCTAGGATCACCATTCAGGGCTGTGAGTGGAACTGTGATGGGATGCTGTCCCTGGAGCCATGAAGGCAGATGTGCTGGATGTGGGTTAGGTGTGCAGAAGAGGAGAGAGTGGGATGGTCTTCCACACAGGAAGGGCAGCTGGGAGGTGTTTAGTTACACAGATGTCCAATTTCTCCTTCCCCCATACAGCTGAATACTTTTGTCACCTTTGTCACTGTTCACAAGTTGGATGCTCAGATACACACTGTCTCTAAAGGCACCTTACTCCAAGATATCTTAGTGTGGCTTCCTCCAGTGAGCCACCCTTTTCACCCTTTTCCCCCTCAGCCATCACACCCACTGCCCCATTCAGGTGGCTTTGCCTTTGCCCTGCTGCTTTACCTGCTGCCCTGGTTTGCTCCTCCACCGGAGCAAGCAGGCATTATGTCTGCCTCCAAGCCATGCTCTGGTGAGCAAGGCTTCACTATGTACATGCAGCTGAAGGCTTTCTCTTGTAGCCTGCCATGTGCATTTCTGTCCACTGCTCTGCGAGGAACCTAGGGAGAACTTGATTCTGTACTGCTGCCAACACCTACACCTGCTTCAGATATGTCACATAGCTGAGGTTTCTCTGTCACTGTTGTAAGCCTCTAGGAGCTTGTCTGTTAGGCATAGGAGAACTTGAACAGGCTTGAACTCCCTGTAGAGTTATAAGGGTCAGTGATCTTTATCTGTCTTGGCATTGCAACATCATTCTGGAGCAAGAGTTAATCATGCATGAGCTGTGGAGTCCTCAGTGGGGTTCTGGGGTTGCTCGAGGAGGCCTGGGGAGTGAGGGAAACTTGCAGTGCCAACTGCCTCACTGATGGCTCCTGGCCCAGTGTGACATCAGGGAGGCTGACTTGCTTGTGCCAAGGGCAGAAAGCAGTGGTGTGTTGGTAGCTGATGACTCTCTCCTTGGTCTAGGACAGCCAGGAGACAGGGAGAAAACAGCAGATCCCACTGGTGGCTCTGATGGGAGCAAGGTATCTCTTGCCTGTGAAAACAGCAAGACCTAGGGGTTGGAGACAGGCAGTGCTGGTAGGAAGAGGGCTTGGTTGGAGCTGCTCACCAGAAAGGGTGCAAGGGGCCCAGGGTCTGGGCACTGTGGTGCAGCAGCTCAAACATGTTGGTGCAAGAGCCAGCTGCAGCATGCCAGGTACTCACATGAGCACAACTCTGCCACTGCTGGGACTGTGCATCTCTCTCTCTCAGATTCAGCTTCCCTGGAGGCTATTAGTGCCAAGGGACACATCTTGGTCACTGCAAACTAACTGGCCCAGCAGGCGTGCAATTACCATCAGCACAGGCTGTGACTGTCCACAAGGGATCCTGGGGTCTTTTATGATTGCAATCTACTGCCAAAACTCATACTGAGTCTTTCACATTTTCCTCATGCTTGGGATGCAAATTGTCTTGCACTGATAATCATTCCCCTGTCTGTGAACAGCTGGTATATGGGAACTACATTTTTAGTTCTTCTTGCTAGCTTTTGGATCCACTGGTCAGTTTTAGCCAAATTTATCTAGATAGGTAAAGAAATGAAAGGTGTTACGTTTGCAGAAGCTTGTGAAAAGCAGCAGGAGAGAGGAGAGAAATCCAAATTAGGACTCCCAGCTGGAAAAAAAAGGCTCTAATGTGAGCCCAACCCAATTATTAGACATCAGAGAATCCACACAAGAGAGTGCCTGAGGCAACCAAGCTTCATGAATTCTGCTCCTCACAAAACATCTGTTTATTTAGGTACTGCAAAGCCTGTGAGATCCTTATTGGGATCCCAGTACACAACTCCCACCTGACCCAACAGAGCTGTGAATCCAGATTGGGCTTGGCTCTCACCCCAGCCTGGAGAGAGGAGCAGCTCTGCCCAGTATTTGGAGGGGCTCTAACACTGAGCAGTTTAACTCTGGAGTCCTTATCTGCACCTTGACTCAATCTGGATGTTTGCAGTGAGGACACTGGCTGCATCACCTGAGTGCTGATAGTTCTCCAATGTTCTTTCTGTGATTCCCTGTGGGGAATATACATGTTATCCTATGATTTGTAAAATTTGTTGGGAAGGATTCCAAGACCATCTTGGCATGAAGAGCTGAGTGAGGGACCACATGCCCTGCTGGATGAGAGTGAAGAGCCACAGCGCTCAGCAGGACCTGAACCGCTCGACTTCTCTCTGCCCTTCAGCACAGCCCTGGACTCTCTCACCTCTTTCTGTCCTACCAGGTAATTCTTACACACCCGCAGACCTGTCCCTGCACTGATACTAAGATCTTTTCACTCCCCTGCCCAGCACCCTGCTGGTCCTTCCGTTCTGGTAGTTGAAGATGAGCAGGGAGAGCAGCTTTCCTTCACTATGTTGCCATCTGTCTGCCTTGTGCTACTCCTTCCCATCCCTCTCCCGTGTTTGGAGGCAGTGTAAGGGCACAGGCAGTGTAAGGACACAGAGGACAGAGAATGAATGAGATGATCTGGGCATGGTCCTCCCTTCTAAAAGTATGGCTGTAGCTGTGCCACAGCAATTCCCTGCAGCAGACATGTATTGAATATAAAGAGATATCTGAGAGTGGATAGAAAACGTTCAGCTCCCAAACCTGCCTGCCCTTGGAAAACCTGCCTACAGCAGCTCAACAACTCTGCTGTACCCACAGTGCAGATGCAAAGCCATCCCCTGGCCTGGGGAGCTCACAGTTTAACCAGAGAAAAGATTAACCCCTGAGAGGGGCATATTTGCCTAGGCTTACTTATTTCATTGCCACAGAGTGTCCTTGTCAGCTCTCATTTCACTCCCAGCGCAAGGCACTACCTCCCACTCGAGACCGGCTGCTGGAAACATGTTTCTGAAAGCTCTTGCTGATGCCACACCTCTGTGGAGCTGACAGTTGTGCACAGATGCTGCTTATGGCACCTGTGACAACCAGATACCAGGCTGGGCACACAATGTCCCTGCCAGCCTGAGACATATAGAGTATCTCTTCACAACGTAACCAGACTCTCCCGGGCTGCCTGAGTCACAGCATCTATCCAAGGTACAACCTGGTCAGTCTGAAATAGTCCCACAACATAAGAACATGAAAATAGCCATGCTTGGCCATCTCTCTATAATATGTCTCCCCAGATGGCCAGCTTTGGTTGCTAAAGGGAGGAACAGAAGAAACAAGGCACATGTAATGTGATCCTTCTCTCACTTTCCGGCATCAGTGCAGGTACACGGTTGCTGTTGGGTTTAATAACCTCCACTGGAGCTATCCTTTCCAAATGGATCAAAAACATGTTTGAAGCCAAGTACACTTTTGGTCTCTGCAATATCCTGTGGTAATGTGTTCCAGAATGTAATTATGCCCTCTGTGTGGAAAAAAAAAAACAAACAACAAACCAAAAAGCCCAAAAAAGTTCCTTTGGTTTGTTTCAAATCTGCTGCTTCTTCATTTCTGAGCTACAAAGCTTCCTAAGAGACCTTGCAGCCTGCCCCTCCCTGGAGCTCCTTCTTCTTAGAATTAGGAAAGAAAGTTTCTTTGATAATAAACCAGTACCTGCCCATTACCTAGGAAAAAGTGTGTCTGAGGGGAAGATTGCTTGCTCAGCAAATCAGCTTGCTAATAGACAATGGAGCATCAGTGCTGCCAACCCAGTTTAAGAAAAAAAAAAAAGGAGGCTGAGGCTATTTAATCCTCTTATACTTGTGCATGATACAGAAGAAAGCCCACTGCTGCTCAAAGTGCAGCTGCACTTGCATGCTCCACACGTGGCAAAAAACAAAGCAAGGCGTGCAGAGCCCGGAATGCCATTTCTTCAGTGTGGAGGTAGCTGGAACAATCCTGTAGGACTTGCCTTGGAGCAGTTGGCAGGAGTGTAGGATGCAAAATGCATTAGTTTCTAACAGATGTTTGATTCCAGGTGTTATGTCTCCTTTGAACTCTCCCTTCATACATGAGTGATGCTTGTTTGTTTGGAGGGCTAGGAGATGCGCTGGTTTCTGAGAGCATTAGGATTAGAAATGCTTTCATGGTGCAAGCTGCAGCTCAGGGAAAGGTTCAGAAGAGGAGCAGATCCTGCTGCTCTCTCACCTCTGCAGACAGGGCAGTTTGACTTACTTTTGTAATGTTAGAGAGCACAACAAGCAGCTGAGGAGAGGCAGGGAGACTGGACCCCCTGGCTAGGTTAGAAACCTCTTGCCTGTTCAGACTGTCAGGAACCTCAACTGTTGATCAGACAGATGGATATTCCTGAACTGTGCCCGATAAGGTGAGGTGTGCTGCATATTAGGAGATGATAAGGGGGCACAATACCAAGTTCAGGGATTTTTCCCTTCCTGAATACCAAGACAGCCCAGCCTTCCTCATGAGCCTGATACAGATTGCTTTTCATCCCAAGGCTCCAATAACCTCCCAAGTCTCTCTAGCTGACAGCCTGGAGAGCCATGGCAGCTCCCTATGCATCCCATGTCAGCTCTTTATCCTGCTGAGTGCCAGAGCAGAGGACTCAGTGGGCTCTCCGTCCTAGTGCCTGGATCCAGGACACCCTGGGTGAAGCAGGAGCCCATCAGCCACAGCCCTACCTGCCCCAGCAAACCCTGCTGAGCTCCAACCACTGTACAGCCTAATTTTCTACACATCCTGGAAACTCTCAGCCCTTCACAGCAGCAAACCCAAGTGAGCACCAGCTCTTCTTAAGAGTTTTGTCTGAAGCAACCCGTGTTGTGTGACAGCTGATCTTTGCCCCTCTGGAGTGCTGCACTCCACCAAGTCTGCTTTTAATTCCCCTAGGAGTCTGATTAGCCGATAACTGCTGTTTGGAAGGGCCCTTTTTGTTCCAAATGCCCAGGCCACCCTCCCTGTATTTTCACTTCTTTTCTCAGCACCACACATCTACACAGGATATAATTCCTGCATGCTCTGAACTGGGACTGGATTTGCTCTGGGATTTGAACTTATTTTTCCGTCAAAAATCAAAGAGTGATCAAAGTTGCACTAATGCAAGCACGCGGATATTCACATACACACTCCCGTGTGAAGCAGAGATAGTGGCTCTCGCTTCAGCTCCCTGGCTCTGCTGCCTGTCATGGGGGGGGACCAGCGCAGGCAAGGAGTTCAGGGATCCCCAAGGCACAGATGAGTTCCAGATGACAGTGGAAGCAGCTTAATGGGAAACATGGGGACAGAGCTTGGAGTGGTACAGACTCACACCGGTTAGTGAAGTTGTAAATGGCCAACGACTGAGTCTACAGCTGGACAACATCACTGCTCCTGCAGCAGCACATCCATTTTCTCCAGCATAAACATGTTCCCTGCAGAAATCCTGGCCCGTACAGACACCTAAGAGTGCTTCCATGCTCAGTCCCTCCTCTCCTGCCTCGCTCAGCAATGTGGCTTTCGCCTTTGCTACCTGGAGCCCACCTGCTTGCACTGGCTGTAAGTGTGTTAAAGTTCCTCAGCTAAGACCAGGTGTAAACTCTGCTCAAACACGGCTGAAGCTTTTCTTGGCTCCTTCCACATCCCCCCTATGCTAGGGCTGCCAGAAAGCAGGAAAAGATGAAGGCTCTCCCTTTGAATCCCAAAGTCCTTTCTTTAGGATAAGGCTGTTTCCAGCAAAAGTTACTCACAGGCAAAAGCAGTTTCATGATTAAATCCCTCATCCTCCACACCTTCCTCCATCTATGCTATACAGACTGCTCCCTGAGTCATTTCACCTTCCCACACCAGCAAGCAGCATGCCTTACCTGTTGCAACAGGAGAGAGACCTCTCCTGAAGTTTACCGCCTCTCTGCTCTTGCTGCTGAAAATCCTCTCCTGCAGCAGCACCTCACTGGCTGCCAAGGGTCCATGGTGCTTGCGAATCAGAGGAGAGGGCTCGGAGAAATTCCTGCAAGAAGGGGGTTTTGCTGGCTGAAACTCTGGCAGCACAGGTTGAGAGCAGCAAGAAGGAAAGTTGCAGGAGGTGGAACTCCCCTCACTGAAAAGCCAGCCCTTCCGTGACGGACTGGAGGAGGAGGAAGAGGAGAGGCATCGCCTGCTCCCTTGCTGAAGTGAACCTGTGTGTGTATGTCAGAGCTGGGCAAGGACCCAAGCCTTAGAGCCAAATAATTGCAGATCTTTTTACTGTTAGACTAACTAGTATTACTATGAAATCCAGGATGTAAACTGCATGGGGTGGGGGTGGTGGGGGCACAGAATATGTCAGGTAAATCCCTCCAACACACCTAAAAAACCCAGATATTGTTTTTAACCAGCTGCCAGGTGGGTGTTGCAAGCAGGGATGGGGAGAAGGGGGTGGGGGAAACCTGAATTTGCCTTCAGAGCAGCTGCATGCAGAGAGTCACTTTGAAGGTTGTTGTTGTTTGTGTTGGGGAGCCCCCAGAAACCTCAGCTGCTGCCTAAAAGCCCCAGGGTGCTCATCACTGTACAGGCAGGGGATGAAAAGGTGGTCCCTGTCCTGAAAAAGCAGCAGGCAGAGAAAAGAGAGGGAGGCCACAAGGAAAGACAGCAGCATAGGGAGACCAAACATTGTACTGGAGGGATATTTCTTGGTAAAAAAAAGAGCATCCCAACTCTGGGAGTGGTGTTTGGGTCTGGACCAAGGGGCAGACACATGGACCCTGCTCTGAGTGTTTCTTGTCACATTGGCTAGAGCATGGGCAGACTTTGGGTATCTTCAATCCAATTTGTTCCAGTCCCTTTCCCCTCCTCCTTTTCCCCTCACCCCTCAGTAAGTATTAACCTACCCCCTTTAGATTGCGGTAGGGTTTGAACAGCTACAGGGGTAGGTCTCAATGTGGGAAACTGGTGTTCAGGTTTGGGTGAAGTTTTTTCCCCCCTGGTGGTATGTTTTTTTCTCAGAGGAAATGACCAGAAAGCTTTCTGTACAGTTTTAGGAAGACAAAAACAAGTGAAGAATATGAAAACTGGACAATTTTAACTTTAAACAGTCTGAATGGGTGCCTGACTGCTGCTTTTGAGACTCCATGTGGTGTCAATTATAGAAGTGAGTACAGGAGCCAGTAGAGGATAGAGACAGACCCTGTTAGCATCCCTTTTGAGGAGGAGTGGTTGGTGCAAATTTGTGCCTTACTATCCACCAGCAAATCTCCCAGGATAGTAGGTTAAGAATCCTCCAGCCACACATACAGCTTCAGCTAGAACTTGTCTCAAATTAGACAGTGTTGAATGAAATCACAGGACATAAATAATTCATGGGAATATCCACGTGATTCCATGGTGCAAATCCCATGATATATTTGACTGTTTGGGGTTGGTGGTAGAGGTAAGAGAGGACAATCTGCTAATTTCAACAGGAAATGCAGTTTTGATGGGATCAAAGTTGTTCAGCATTTAAATCTAGTCAAAAGTTTGTACCAAGAATAAGAGAGGAAATTTGCATGGCATGGTGAGATCTCCCTGGGGTCACCTGGCACAGTGCTCAGCTGGGAACTGATCTGCTCTCTTTTGTGCTGGAAATGTTCATGCTGGGTGCTCTCTTAACATCATCTTAACTCCACTTGGAAAATTACTTTGACTTCAAGCTTATCATGGCCTTTGAGGCCATTCAGTTTGAACTGAATGAGAATGGAACATAATCCAGTTGAAATTACATGTGCAACTTCTCCATTTTTCTAGCTGTTTTAGTCAGATGACTTGTAGGGTAAGTTGCAGGGAAGCTTTGAGGGATATGAAGGTGATAGTAGAAATAATAGTACCTTGAAATTGCAAATCACCTATTTTTTTTTGGAGATGTCTCATGAGAGGAGGCAGTAAGAGCAATTGGAGGTGCATTTGGGAGGAAGGAAAGGAAAAGTTCCTTCACTCAGCTGCATCTCTTGCAGCCATAGAAGGGGAGAAAATCAGGTTATTGGTGGATGGATTTCAATGGAGCTGAGGCAGAGTTCAGAACAATACTTGTATTATATTTAGAAATACCAATGTACAAGTGAACAAACCTCTAGCTTCAGGGCATCAGCTGATTGCTACAAGAACCAGCATTTCCCTGTGTTTGGAGCCTTTCACAACTGGCCAGGTGCCTTGCTCAGTTTGCCTGCATCTGGAGCAGTGAGTAACCCTGGAGACATTGGGCCTGGGGACTTGGTCTCAGCTAGTGTAAGGAGCTGTGACCGCTCAACTAGCAAGGCTAGTATTGCTGATCTTCAGCAAGGCAAGAGACTACCATGTCACCTGCAAGACAGCTCTCCTTTTTGCACTGTCTCATTGCTCTTCCAGGTGGTCGCAGAGACCCTCTTTCAGTCCCTTTTATTTGCTACACTTCAATGATGGAATGTTGTTTGAGGAAAATGGTGCTCATGGAAGAGCCATATATCAGGCAGAGCCTGCAGACAGGTTGGGCATAAACTTCAAGTGGTTGTTATCTGATCCCTGTACAAAGCATGTACAAATGCTCAGTGAGTGCAAAAGCTGCTGAAAACTCCAGCTCTTTCCCAGCAGACTGGGGACACTGGGTCTTCCTTTCCACAGCAGTGGTAGAGTGTGGTACCAGTCTTTATAGCTGTAGGGGTATCCTGGGGACTTGAAGACTTTTTTTCCCTGGTTACAGAGCAGAGAAACATCATCTTAGTCAAATAAGCGTAGCTGAAAAAAAACATAGTTTTTTTTGAAGACACAAATGAAGGAGGACCTGATTGTCCAAAAGCCTATTTTTCCAAAGGTACTAGATGGTTTCATAACAAATATTGCCTTTCTTAATTAAATCACGACATTGGGATGAGTAGCACTCTAGCTATGGAGAAGAGATCCCCAAATCCTCAGTTATAGTTGGCTAGGACAGTAAAATGGACTCTTGCCTTCCATTCAAAAGCAAACATGAGCTCTTGGAGCCCATTTGAATCAGTTAGTATGCCAGGGATCCAGTAGGGGAAAGAAGTGCAGAAGAACTTCACCTGATGTCCAGCTGTTAATTCTCTATCAGTGGTGAGTGAGAGCCTGGGACTGATGAAAACTGTCTGGCTCTGCCTTCTCAACTCTCCTATTCAAGTTGAAGTCAGGCTAACCTGGGAAGAAAAGTGTAATTTTTGTCCTAAGGAACAGCTTATGCAACTGCAGAAAGGGCTTGGTTGCAGAATTACCTGGGATTGCAAACAGAGAGGATTGACCTGGCTGGGGAAGTTGCACCAGGAGGAAAGAAGGAAGGAAGACAGAGCCATGCATGATGTCTGAGTTTGCCCTGAGTGCTGCTTCACACCACTCAGTCAATCAAAAAAGCCAAAGAAAGCTCCATAAGTTGGTGTCAACTTTTCACACGACCACATCCTGCTGCTGGGATCTTAACCCACTGGATGCAATGGGTCCTTTGGTAAGTTGTGGGAAATGTTAGAGCTCCATTACTTGGCTGGCAAGGATGTTCCTTTCTTCATAATCATGGGGAGAGATTTCACTTCCTAGTTCTGCCCAAGATCTCCATTTGATAAAGCCAAGATGTTCTGCTGTGGGTTAGCTGCACGTGAAGAGTTTTGCAGAGAAGCAGTGTGTTCAGGTTAGGGTAGGCAAAGCACCATTGGCCTCTCTGGACCGACAAGAAACACTTATAGGCTCCTCACTGCCAATGGCTATACCTACTCGCTGCCCTGGGGACCAGATCTGCTACCTTCTGAACATACGCCTGCAGGCCCATCTTCCTGCTCATCCTCCTAAACATGTGTCCTTCCTGGCCTGCACTTAAAATGGGCCTCGCCGGAGCATTACCTTCATGGATCTGGAGGTCAGGACAGTGCCGTTGAGATGTGGCACTGGGGCGTTGTCTCCAAATCCTCCTACCATCAGAAAAAAGACATGATGGTACAGAGGATTTGGCACTCTATGTGAGCTGGCCCGATGAAGGGACTGAACTACTCCAGCTGTTGTGGTGAGGGTGGGCAGCCAGCATCATGGTGGGCACTTCCTAAGCAGTCCCAGATCCCATTGCTCTCTCATGGTGTCTGACCTGATTTATCAGGCTCCCCTCCAAATCTACAGCAAACGCCTGCTCACTGGTGTGCTGGGATCTGACAAGCCCTGAGAGAGAGGTGAGGCAGATGGAGAGCTACCTTTCTCAGGGACAAACAACTTTTTTTTTCTTTGCAAGAAGGAGAGCCCGTCTGTGGGTCTGGCCTTTGAGGCTCAGCATCTGCTGTGCTGAAATGCTCTGTGGGTATGTTTGCACAGGAGCGTGCAGGGACTTGCAAGGGAAGGGGTGATTATCTGCCTGGAACAACAGCAGCATTTTCCCCAACAAGGGGATGCGTGTGCGCTGGGGGAGGGGAAGATCCAACCTGCACAGGAATTGGCTCTCCATGCTTCTGTGTGCACTGCAACCTTGTTGACCAATGCTGATAACAGCCCTCCATGAAGCTGCTCTGATGAGTCAAAAACTTTCTTATGGAGCTGCAAACCACTGTGCAGCTCCCAGCCAAGCAGAACACACTGGGGAGTGAGGCGTGTGCTATCTGCAGAGAGGGACAGGTGGGTGCATCTCTCCTATCTTCTTGAAGCCTCCCAGGGTGGATCAATCTCTTCCTTTGCAGCGGACCCTCCAGGTGGTAACCAAAGGACCTGAACCACATCTCTGTGTGCAAAACAGATTCTCACTCTGAAACTCAAACTTTTTATCCAATACAAATTTGAACTGGGATTTCCTTAGAGCAGTGCCAGGCCTGAAGTTCAAGAGGAGTCCATTGGTGGGTGGATTTGACTCAGGCCATCACAGTTTTGGGGATAGAGGTTGGTACAATGCAAATCACTCCTTCTGGTCTCCCCAACATCCAGTGCAGCCTCCACGAAGACATCTGTGGCTTCAGGGGCTGAATGCTTTATGCTCACAGGAGGGCATCACCACAGACCTCATGCTGGAATTGCCCGTCGTCCCCCCCCCGCCCATGGTGTTGCACAAGGCTATTGTGTGGGACAGATCGAACACAATACATTGCTCAGTGTGAAGGACATCAGGTGTTTGGCAGTGTTGGACTGGAATCCAAATCTCTTCAGGCCTTTTGTGGTGTCATAACCACTGCTGTGTCATAGTCCTCTCACTGATTTCCCCAGCAATGATGATGCACACTGATTCCTATAGGGCACTCCTGACAGATCCCTTGCCCCTTTAAAAGAGATGAAGTCACCTGCATTCAATGCCATCTGGCACCAAGACAGTCAGAAGCTCAGCGCAACAGAAGGCTGGGATGTCAGCCCACAGAGGGGATGTCATCACTCCACAGACAGATGGGTCCCTGATGGGATGGGGCGAGATGCTGTGCAAGACCCCAGGAGAAGGTTCAGTTTTCAGGGAAGGCAACAAGGACCCACCAGCAGAGAGTACTGGGATGTACCATGGCCCTGCTTCCATCGTCTGTGCTGAATAGAGACCCATCAGGAGGTGGGAGCTGCGCAATGCCCTTCTGGGAGGGCATGAGCTGGACCATGGCTCTCATCATGGGATGAGCTAGTGAGTCAGCGTGTCTTTTCCCCCTTCATCCATCTGCACAGAGCAAGCATTAGCTCATCCCAAGCCAATCGGTCTCCACCATGTGCCGGATGACTGATCTCATCGTTGGCTGGGATGATGGTGACTGAATCCAGACTGGTGTGTGACTACAGTCTCTGCGGGGTGGCTGTTGAGGCAGTGTGGGGAGAGAGCCACCACATCCCTCTGAGGCACGGGGAAGTGACCTCAAGCAAAACTGACTGCCAGACCTGAGTGGGTGATTTCATCAGAGTGTGCTGGGGAATGAGGTGTGCCCAGGGAACAGCTTCTAACTTCCAGGTCTGGCAGGAGGTTTCTCAGTTTCTGAGGTACTATCACTGGTCTTATACTCCCAGAGTGCCCATACAGACAATGCCTCTTGCATCACAGGCTCCTTTACCCTCCTAGTTTAATTAGTGAAGGAGCTGGTGTTCTTCACAGGACTTCACTGGTTCATCCTATGGAATGTTTCAGGCCACCATAAGTCTTTCTGAAGTTACTGCACTAGAACCCCTTCTCCCCATAATGTCATGCAAGGCATGGTGCTTTCCAGCTAAGGCAGGGCCCTAGCAAGTCCCTTCTCGTGGCCTTGTTGCTCAGAAAGGAGCTGAGGCTATGGATTAATGCAGACGTGCCTTTCCATCATCCTGGCTGAGAAACCAAGCTTCAACTTCGTGTTTGAGCAAGAGAGTTTGGTGGGGCTGGCAGTGAAGAAGGGTGGAGCTGAGAACATGGGAAATGGTTGGTCTTCACTAGGGGTTGGGGAAAGGACTGAGTTAATTTATCTGAAGGGTAGAAAAGAGTCAAGAGGTTAAATTACAACCCCTTAAGTTCAGGTGTCTGACCAGGGGGGATGAGCTTGTTCCAGGAGCCCTCACTGGCCTCACATAACTAGCTTAGACTTTTAGTCCAGTGTGCTGGATCGCATGTTGGGGATTGTGCTGGCACTGGGAGATCAGGGACAAGCAGAGCAGGGCACTTCCTACTCTCTTGCTTCACTCAGAAGCCTCTGGGTTGCCCAGCTCAAGCAGAAACAGTTTCAAAGTGGAGCTTAGTTTTCAAGTGGGGAAATAATTTGTGTTTGTTCTGGTCTGGCTTGAAAAATCCTGGACCGCTCACTCTTTTCTCTAGGAAACACCATTCCTCTCCCACTTTGTCTTGCTTTAGGAAAAAGAATTCTCTTCTGCTCCAGCCCAGATCCTGTGTACCCTCTTTTCCTTTCCACAACAGTCTGTAAATGTTTCTCTATTAATCTATTACCTCAATCTCAGATTTTCCCCTTTCAGATCCTCACTGTCTACCACTTCTCCTTCAGCTTGGTGCTGAGACTTGATGCCCAGTAATGCCTGGTGGAGAAGTCAGCCTTGAACTTCCTTGCTCCAAGGATATTATAAAGAGGTACCATTGTGCAACAAAGCCTTATACCAGGAATACAATCCAGATGATGATTATCTTGATACCATCCACACTGAACTAGAGGAGCCTGAGCCAAAAGAAAAACTTAGAGCTAAACAGCTCTTGTTTACAGGAAGGAAGAGCACAGTGTCTGGGCTTGTACCAGTGTAGCAGGAGATGTTGCTATTGTATTAGACTGCAAAATACTGATGGATGGCATGTCCCTGAGATTTCCCAGGGACACTGTGGGAGGAATTTCCCTAATTTCTGAAGTATCATGCACTGCAGCCCAAGGGGAGAAATGTTTGCTTTGGCTGAACTGGACAATCAGGCAAAGGTCATCAGCTTTATTGGCTGTTATGTCTGGCCATGATCACTGCAGGCTTTGCAAAAAATGCAGCACTCTGTGCATTGGTACAGTGAAGGGTAGGGGCTCGGACATGTTGTAAAGTGCCAGTAGCTAAAATCTCTGTGAATTTGTACTACTGAACAAATGCACTGTCCAAACTCCCACTGATTTCTCAAAGGGTGTCAAAGGAGAGGAGACAAACTTCTTTCCCAACAGTGAAGCTACTTTTCTGGGAGTATTGTTACCTTCCTGCTGGGTTTACAAAACTGTGATTCTACAGGGAAAAAGCTGATGGACTGCTTTCTGGAAATGGGTAAAGAGCCTCATCTCCAAAGCCTGTCTGCTTGGGGACAAGGCAACAAACAACTGACAGAGAAAATCAAAATGGCTGACTGCTATCCAGATGTGAGGGAGGGCTTTCCCACATCTGTCAGGGAGTGTTTTGCAATGGGAACAGCTTTTCTAAGCCCTTGGCACACAGCTGGGGGTGGCTGTTGCACCCACAAACAGGATGGTCCAGTTTCCCTGGGGCCAGAAGGTCTGTTTGGCCAGTTTGATGAGTCAGAGAACACTTACCAAGACCTTTTTGTGTCAGGAAATGTGTTTTGATGAAAACAGGAAGAAGTTAAAAAGAGAGTGAAAAGTGAGAGAAATGGAGATTGCAGAGGCATTTCCCCAGCACAAACAGAAAATTTTAGTGCTGAGGGATTCCATCCAGCTCAAATGGGACAGTCCATTCGGGATTCATTGGTGACCCACTGCCTGCTTTCAGCTGAGCCACATTTGTGACATACCCACAGAGTTACGGGTAAAACTTTGCCCATCTTTGAAACACTTCAGCCAAGTGCTCAGAGGAATGTTTGAGAGGTTTCCCCTTGGACCTGTGCTGCTGTTTTTTATCAGTTCTGAGCTCCTTCCCATTGTTGCTGGGGTGGAGGGATAAGGACAGCTGTAGGGCTGACAGTATTCTTGGTAAAACACTTATGACGAGAGCAGGAGGGCCAGGGCATCTCTGGGTGTTGACCTAGGCTCACATTGTCTCCCAGTTGTCTCATTGCCCAGTACCTGCATCCTCCAAGGGAGGTAGAGGAATCTGTTAACCTCATTTTCATTGGTAAGGAAACTGAGGTACAGAGAGCCAACCCCTCCATTTTGTCAGGGTTGGTGAAGGTGCTTATCTCATCACCCTGCCCAGCAGATCCTTCCGCAGTGAGCTAGGCATGAGGAATCAACTCGGACGCTTGAGATGAAGGCTGGATGCATTACAGTGTCTTTTGATTATCCCCTCTAAACATAGATTTCCTGGTTGGCCTCGAATGTGTGAAAGATGTGTGCAGCAAGGCCATGCATGGGAAGTGGATAAGGCAGCTGGCACCTCTTCTTTGCCTGTAACATGAGGCATCATGGCCCTGAGAAGCCTGCAGAGTGGCCCCAGGGTCCCAGAGCTTTGCTCAGGATGCTGACAATGCCCTGAGGTTGTGATGCCTTCTCAATTCCCCCAGGAAGAAGGTTTCTCCATTTTCTACTATGACAGGGCTCTCCACCTCTGATGTTGGGTTGGGGCTTTTGCACTGAAGCAGCTTTGTGTCTCCACCCTTCCCTCCTCCCCCTGTCTTGTGCATTTTGGGCATAGTGTGAGCAAGAGGAAGGGTTGACCTTCATTAGAATAAACATAAGAGGCATTTTGCCAGAAAGATACACAGAAATAGGTCTGGGTGAGAGGTGGGGAGAATAACTAAAGCTGAGGGGCTTTGCATTAATTATCACATTAAGTGCTTGAACGGCAAAAATACCTTTCTCCATTTTCATGTGTTCACTTAAAAAAAAAAAAAATCCTGCTTAATTGCTCCACTTAATTCATTAAAGGATTATAGCAAAGACTAAAGGAAAAAAAGTGAAGTATGATGGGTGGTTCTGGCATCCTGCTCCAAACCATCCGTGAGTGTTTTGGAGGTAGCACAGGGAACAACATGACTCCTTCACCCAGAGCTCCTCCTCTATTCCCAGCAGAGCAGGGTGAGCCCTGGTGCCCAGGAGCTTTAGCAACCTTGGCCACTTGGACTGATGGGTATCAGGAGTGCAGCTCCAGGCAGTCTTCCTTGCTCAGCAGATGAAAATTCTCCCCAGTTCTTTGACAGCACCAAGTCCTTTGCAGGAGACTTTGCTGAGACCTCAAGACACTCTCCAATCTCTTTACTTGTCTGCATATTTGACAGATGTTTCTGACCTGTTGACAGTACCCAGTACCAAGCTGTCCCATAAACCAGGTTTCTTTATTTTTATAGCAGAGTTCAAATGCTGCAGCAGGAGACAATGCTGATTTTTGCAAAATGTCCTGTCTATTTGTTTGCACTGAGCTTTAAAAGGAAACCTGAGAAGGCTGGTTTATTTCTTAGGCCCATTTTTATTTGAGTTCCCAAAGCTTAGAGGTCAGGCTGATGTATGTCATGCTGATGCATCACCTCTGGGCAGGCACCATGCTGGCAGAGAAAGGATTAGGGAAATGGTGCTGATGGCTGGTGCAGGTGGGGAGTTTGCTGCCTGATAAGTGGGAGGGGAGTGGCTGGCAGAAGACTGGTTAAGGGCAGGAGAGGAGATTTCCCATCACTTCTCTTAGAGTGCTTTTGTGTGGCTAAAGTCAGGCTAGAGTGGTGGCCTTGGAGCAGAAGGATAAGGGTAAGTCCACCGTGGTGGGACTAGCTGTGCTGGGGAGTGGAAGAAATTGCTTCTGTGAGTGAGGGGTGTGGGGGATCTCACAGGGCAAAGAGCTATGCATGTGGAGCCTGTGTGCAAAACCGGTTTTAAGCTATTACCTTGTCCTAGGGAAGGCTGGTGGCCCTGAGGGACTGTGTTTGGGGGTACTGCATACACACAGCTCTTGCACAAGAGCAGGGGCTATTTGAAGCCAGGATTTAGCCTGAAAGGATAGCAGAACACCTACTACTCTGGGATGTCCTTGAACCACTGTGAAACACCTAGAACAGCTGGTTTGGCTCAGGCAAGGCTGAACACCCAGTCGGGGCTTAGCCCCTCTGCAGAGCATCCTGGGTTTAGCTGACTGGTCTGGCTTCCAGTCTCCTCTTCCCTTGATTGTCCCTCTCTGATCTTCTTGCTGACCGCAGGTGGTAGCAGGTGCCTTGCTGAAAAGCCAGGTGGGAGCCATGGACTTGTGTGTGTGAGGGGGACCCAGAAATAATCCTTGAAACAATGTCTCTTTTTAGAGCCTTGGCCCTGTGCAGGAATAATCAGTCCTTCCTGGGCAGCTCAGCCTGGCAGCAGCTCTGCCTAATTCTGCCCAATTTGGGGCAAATCTGTGCATTGCTTGGCTGTGAGGTGACAGGAGATGTTTCTGCAGTTTTTTTGGGAAGCTCCTGTGGCATGTTGCAGCTTTGGAGGAGCCTGGGAGGAAAGGACAGGTGATGTGTTTGCATGGGCGGACACATGTGTAGTGACAGGCAGGAGCTCCTGGGAGAGGTAGGTCATGCTCTGCTCTTTGGGCAGCCCTCCTGGGGAATGTTGAGGGTTGATCTAGGGTGAACTTCAGAGTGTGTCAAGGAATCAGCCTCAATAGTCGTTCATTGCTGGGTGGGAAGCAGACTGGCTACTTGTTCATGGGTCAGCCTTTGTACTGCAGCACTAGAATCAAGGCAGAGCCCCTGACCCTGGTGTGCTGCAGCAGCTGGTTGCCAGCAGCACCATGCCCTGGACATAACTGTTATCTGTAGAATGGCTGCCTTCAGCCATGGGTGAAAAATAAAGACTGTTCAAAGATTCTCAGGGTCTTAATAACCCTGTTTCCTCCAAGCAAAGGAAGAGGCAGCGTGATCTTGTTCTCTGGAGTTGTTTGCAATAGTGCTGCTCAGATTACAGGTGCGTGTGCACGCAGAGATTTGATTTCATGAGTTGTCAGCAATACATGTCCACCGGGGACTTCTTTGTGCAAGAGAATCTTGTGCCATTTTGGATGTAATATTCAGTGTTTGAAATGCTCTCCTGGAGTTTTTCCCCTACCAACTTTTATCTGTCTCTGCCATCATAGATACCATCTCGTTTACTTTCACATGGGGCATAGAATGAGTGCTGTGGGTTGTCTTGTACCCCAGACTGGGGAATTCGGATTATATTTGTAACATGCCAAGGAATTTTATTTCCAGTAATGACTTGTGCTATAATTGTGAACTTCCTCTTACAACAGAGATCTACCTTTCCATTTCACTGGTGAACATTTTCTTGGGGATTGGAGGCTAGAGCAGTGCTTGTGGTTTTCAGTGGATTTTCCACTGAAACTCCCAGAGTTTTAGCAAAGCTGCTTCAGGAGGATGGGGACCTAAACACCTTCTGCTGCCCAGCATCTAGAGGGGTAGATGGAGGAAGGGCCATCACAGCTGGACTTGCCCTGAAGGGAGGACAGAAGGAAGGAGAGTCCCCTCTTCCTTCATGTTCTGCCTTCCCCTCCCAGCTCCTGGGCTGTGGCCTCTTGGGGGTGTTCCTGGGGCACCCCAGTGTGCCCCTTACAGGGGCAGGGCTGCAAAAACTGCATTACCATTAAAATGTAGCTTGCGCTGCCTGGCAAGTGCAGAGCAGCCTCTGTTCCCACGGACTCATTTACCTTCTTGGAAGTAGAAAGTGTTCAGTACCTGGCGGGCTCAGCTGAGCTAATTAATTTATTTAATAACGATGCTTAGCTGCTCTCAGGGCCTAGCTGCTTTGCATCCCAAAGGGTGATGATTTTTTAGAAATTCCCAGAGGAGCTGTGCCTGGTTTATTTATATAGATACATATTAATATTTTTTTCTTGTTCTCCATTTTGTACAACATCTTGTGCAGTAGGGTTCTAGCCCTGTACCTCTGCTGTGACATGTTACTGTCCTACATGTGAGCACTCTTGTCAGTCTGGGGACACTCCTACTCAACTACTTCCTGAATGCTGGGGGCTCTGCCCTCTGGGAGAATAAGACCTAGGGCCCCATGAATCAGGTGATCTGCAGCTTGAGCTAATGATCCAGCCTAATTAACCTGAAATCTTCTGAGGGCTGCAGTCGCTAGAGGGAGTCAGGGGAGCCCCGGCTACTAACCTGGGTGTGAGTGAATAATGGCCACCCTATTTTCCACCCTTTGCCGTAACTAGGGAGGAAATGTAGCTGGCTTGGAAAGGTGCAGGAGGACACCTTGCCAGCTTTCCATCATGACTGTTGTCATCTCAGAATTGATTCTCCCAGACGACAACTTACCCCTAGCTGCGGTTGGCTAGAAGTAGGGACCAGGCTGTGCCTCAGACTAGTGACATGCATTTCATAGCGGGGATTAGGAAGGCTCGTTATCTCACTGAGAACCTCTGCTCATTTTTCCTGCTGCTCCTGGCAAAGCTGTTGGGATAGTTGACTTCAGGGAGCTTGTGTCGTGTTGCAACACAAAATGGAAATGCTGATCAGTGCTGCCTTGCCTTCAGGGACAAGCAAGAAAACATGGGTGTGGGAAGAAGTCTGTTACCCTGTAGGGCATGTGTGGGGCATGTAACTGGAATTACCTAGAACAGTGCCCAGGAAGGCATATGGGCACTGGGGCCATTGGTTCACTGCTGAGGCATGGGTGTGGGCCTTGTCCCTACTGCCCAAGGAACTGGGGAGGAGGAATGTGCCACAGACTGTTTTGTGCATAGCCTGGCCAGTGTTGCCGTCTCTGGGTATGCCTGCCAGAACCTGGCTCCATGACAGAGTTCAGCAAGATGCACCTTAGCATCATCCAGCCCAAGCTGAAGGTGACCATCCTGTTTATGTGGGGACTTGTATGGGTAAATCCTGTCCTGAAAGAGAAGGAAAAGCTCCCAGCACTGTGGCTGGATGAGGGTCTTTTTCCACTTGAGCTCAACTGGGACTGGGATGCTCCAGCTTTATCAGAGTAATGAGGTGCCCAAAGCTCCCATGGCGCTTTGTCACCATTCTGTACAAGTTTCCTCTCCTCTTCAATTTGAGACAGATCTGGATATTTCTGTAACAGGCACCCCTGGTTTGTGCCCCATCGGGCTGCTCTCCTCCTCATGTTCCTGTTTTGTACCCCAAATTGCATTTTTCTCTGCCAGTGAGTCACGCGTTGTACTGTTGCAATACTCACCTTGCCACGACCTCCATGAGAGCCATGTCCCTGCATGCAGGAGCTCAGCCAGGGCACAGTGATTCAGCTCAGATCAGAGGACTTGCACCTCTTCCCTGTGCCCAGCTGTGTGTATCCAAGAAAGCATTTCTGCCTGGTGGGGTGTGAATCACCCAGGGGTGGCTTGCCCTGCCTGCTGTGATCAGGAAGGGGAATGGTAGGGGAGGAGAAGGGGAATGTGGCTGGGAATTCACTGGCAATGAAATCTTCCTCCTGCCCTTGGGACTAGGACCACTTTGTAATGCAATGCTTGGGTTTTGGGTTGCAGAGGAAGCAGAGTCAAGTGGAGAGGTAGTATTTGGTTGCTCTTGTACAGGCTTGCAGGCCACTCCGGCATCTGTCCTCCTGGAACAGAGAGCAGCTGGTGCCTGCCCTGCATGGGCTGCAGCTTGCCTTCAGCCTGGTGGCTTGCTCTCTGATGGTGCTTCAGGCAAGCTGGGACATGGCTGCTGTGGGGAGGATGTCCGCTTTGCCATGTGTTGAGGTGTTCCTGGACTGCTCTCTGCCGTTTCCCACAGCTGCTCTCTGGAGCTAGAAGCTGGAGATTTTCCAAGCAGGGGAGCTGGTATGGGGTCATCCTGCCTGCTCAGCTGTCAGCTCCAACAGGCAGCGGGTGGCATTTTGAGTGGAGGAAGTGAGCTTTCACTGTGTTCTTTCTGCTGTATTATTTCATTTGCTGTGGTCTGCATTTTCTGTATACTGGCTCGGACACGTAAGGGCATCTAATTTAAGAACTACTAGAATAAATACAAGTTGTGGCAATGACATCAGTTTTAAAAGACAGACACTTGGTGAGTCTTCCTCTTTGACCTGTCTGTTTGGTGCACTCTCTAGCATGGCAAGCATTACTCACTTGGAGCAAAATCATTTTTTGCACTACCAGGCCTTGACAGAAGTGAGCTGGAAGCGTGGGATGAGGCTGCTTTGGGCTCCTCAAGAAACTGATGCTTAAGTCTGGTGAGCATCTGTTTAGATAGGGACACATTTTTGCAAATCCTATCAGGTCAGAGCAGCTTTATGGCCAGTTAATGAACAGCCTCATGCCCTGGGAACCTGTGGGTGCAGCCAGGGAGCACTCTGAGAAAGGGCAGGACTGGTGCCTAAACCCAGGTGTTGGGCACTACAGCTGGATTGCCTATGAGTTGCCCCATGTGGAGCTGTGCTCTGAGGTGCCTCCCAGGCTCTGTGCTTGGCTGTGAGACTGACTTGAGTTTTCCAGTGGGAATATTGGCTGGGATTGCTGGGCCTTGATGCTGGCTCCATTCAGGCTGACTGAGGAGTAATCTGGAAGACAGCAAAGCTGTGTCTGATTTGGAAAGAAGGTCCCTAAAGGACAGCACTGATGCACTGACCTGTACGTCCCCACCCTGTGTCTCATTGCCTTCATTTTCAAGATGCATCGTAGCTTATCCCACCTGGCCAAGCATCCCTTATTTGATACCAGGCAATGGGCTATTGCCTTCTGGTTGTGGGAAGCTTCCAGACTCCTCCCAGGTGGTGTCACCATCCTTCAGGCACCTTCTTCATGCTGTTACCACTGGCAGATGTGTACACTAGAGCATGCAGCTGGTGCTAGGGTGTCCCAGAACAAGGGTTATGAGGTGTTGAGGTAATACACATGATAAATAACTGCAGGGGATGAATCTCAGATACACATATATGGGGTAAGGGACCTGCAGCTCATGTATTTCTGGCATGGGAATTGGGTGTCCTAATAAAATCACAGCCCCTGAAAGTTTAATGACAAATCTGATGCTGATATGTGTGGGTAGGGAATTTCCTGCAAACTGCTGACTATAAACATGGCTGTTAATGTTATTCTGAGAGGATCTTGTTCTTATTAGACCTGTGTGGGACAGGTCCATAGAAGACACATTTATTAATGTTATTAACCTAATTTATTAATCAGGTGAAACCATGAAATGCCCTTAAGCTGGTTCAACCCCTGCTACCACAGCAAGGGCAATGGGAGCATGGCAGCCCATGGGTAGGTTTTCCACAGGCGTGCTGCAGTGCTGGCCAGGATGGGGTCTGCAGTCTGCTGACAGGACCTGAGCTTGAGAGGATGTGAGGGACTGAGTTGTAAGGAGCTTGGTCCTTTCTGGCACCCGAACAGGCTGGACTGCGCAGCGTGCAGCTTTGTGTCCTGTGCTGCCAATGGAAGATGGGGGCTTAGAGGGAGGTGTGTTGCTATAGTTCTGCTGTTACCACATCCAAAATTATCATTCATGTAAACAAGTTGAGTGAGCAAACCTCAGGGCAAACTCAGACTCGTCTGGGGGAAGTGGGGAAAGGCAGGAGGAGCAGGGCTGTACCTGTGACTGCTCCTTTGGGTACTGGGCTCCTCTTGTTAGCACTGCAGTTTAACCTATCTTGTCTGACCATGCTCTGAGGCTGCTGAACACTCTTGCAATGATCACATGATGTGTCCAAATTTCCCCTGGTATGGTTTGGAAGGGGAAGATATGGATGTAAAGGAGCTGGGGAGTACCTGGGGAACAGACTGAAGCTCTTGCTGGGTTTTATTTCATGTACAACTAACAATTTGCTTGAAGTTCTGCTGTAAAGCCTGTATGACCCTGCTCTGAGTTAGCACAAAGTTGTTGTTTTTTTTTTTCTGGATGATTGTTACTCAGATGGGTGGCAGCAAATGGGATCTGCAACCAAGGGACTGTTTACCTGGGCTCCAGAGTACCCTGGGCTGAAGTTTAAAGCCTGGGCTTGTATATTGGCATAAATTATCTTCTCATTCAGCATCCCCACCTCCTCTATGCTCTGGTGGGCCTTTTCTGTTCATTGTATAGGAAGGGTCTAGCTCCGTGGGACTCAGCGCTGCACTAAAAAATGTCTGTTGTGTACTGTTGTTGCCCTGGTTGGGCTGAGGGTGGAGATTTGCCACTAAGATTTAGGAGAGGCCATTAAGTATTAGATGGCTTTTAACAGGGAATTAACCTAAGGGCTTAAACACCAGGGCTCTGGAGGGGGTGCCTGTGCCTCATGTGGCTGAGCTGACCAGGGGGTTGTTCTGGCTTCTGAGGGGCTTTCCCTGATACAAGGAGAGCATCTCCTTTCAGTTGCTGTTCAGTCATGTCTTGTTCTGGGCACAAGGAACAGATCCTGCAGCCTTTGTTTTTTTGACTGTTGTCACTAAATGCCACACTGCTGGTGAAGGTGCATGTCCCTGTCTGTCAGCCACTTCTTGTCCCTTCTTTTAGCGTTGGCTGGAGCTGGACAAGGGCACAGGATCTGTGGTTGTTGCACAGAGACACCATCAGCAGACATAGGACTACTCTGAGAGAAGCTGGGGGACAAGTTTTTCATCCAATTTTAAGTCTAGAAAACCTCACTCTTACAGCCCCAGGGAGCAAGGAGCCCAGGCTGCTTGCAGCTGGGAACACACCCTGTTGTGCCAATGCACTTTGACTCCACTACTCAATGATGCTAGGTTATCTGCCAGTGTGAAGTGTTCAGATGTGGATCAGCACTGGCTGATCCTTAAACAGGCCCAGATTGCTGTTGTACTCTTAATACTCCCTAAGCTGATTATAGAGGAAAGTCTACCTTAGACACTATCAGGTACTCCCTGCCAGCCCTTAGCACAGCAGGTACATGGAAGTGCAGGGGAGTTTGACTCTGTACTTGTGGGCACCTGTGTGAGCTCCCTGGGGTACAAGAAAGCCCATGGGTACCCAGAACTGGAAGAGGAATAGCCAAGTACTCTGGTTATATAAAGTTTTCTCCAGGGCAGATCAGCCTTTACGGCTCCTGGAACTGAGGAAAGCTGTGACCTGTGAAGCATCACTGACTGTAACTAAACCCTTGTGTGAGGGGAGGATCCATTAGCCCATCACTTGTTTAGACTGAGTCCCTGAGGGGCCTGATTTGGAATTGCTTTAAATCACTAGGTACAAAGGATTTAAGGTGGACAGAAACTGTCTGCTGGGCTATACTCTCCTTTGGGTGTGTAGACGTGTTTTCAGGGATAAGCTAGGTGCTTGGTAACAGTGCTGGGCATGTATTGTGAATATGGTGGTGAGTTCTGGGAAGTAGGACATCTATCAGCATAAGTGCCTTGGGCCAAGGTTGGTGTAAAGTGATGGCTAAGCCCTAGTTCCCAAAATCATGTGCATCGACACAAAGCTTGCAGTGCTACTGGAAAACACCAGGAGGTGTTTTGTGGCAGCTGGCACACTTGCTGGCCAAGCTCAGCTCTGAAGGCCTGGCCAAATGTGGTCTCCAGTATATCCAGCACAGTGTGTGTGCATGGACATGAGCCCCACAGTGCAGAGGCGGGGACATTTGCTTCTTGGTGCATGATTTAAAATTCTTCTCTCTTTGTCTTCTGGCAGAGCAGGAGAATATGTGGATCCTCACAAGCTCTGATATCTCTAATTTATCTCCTTCCTCTGAATGCCTGCAATCATTAAGAACAGAGAAAAGAAAGCCTCTTATCTGACTGCTAGCAGCACTGAAAGATCCCTCTATATTACCTTGTGGTTTATAATTTGCAAAGCGTTTGTGTCCAAAATTACCAGAGGACAGACTGGCTGTAGGGAATGTGGAAACAACACCAGTATGGACAGAGCTTGCTCTTGCTTCTACAGGAATGAAGCAGCATTTGCAGGACAATTGGAGCATGGGTTTTCAGCAGGCATGTGAGCACCAGATGGACACATTTAATTGAACTCAACATGGATGTACATGCCCATTTTTATTTTTTTCCTATAGATTTTTTGTATGTATAAACAGAGTGTAATGGCAAAGTGGCAGCAGATGGTGGTGTTACACAGAAGAGTTCACCTTTCTGAGTGTGCTTTTATTCTTAGGGAGATATGTGGACCCGTATGAGACCTAGGAGACAGTAAACTGAAGGTGGGGGAAAAGTCTGTTGTCTGATAAGGCCTTTGATGTGAACCAGTTCTGAAGGCAGACTTAATTCCAAGGGAAAGAACATAGATGTTTGGGTGGTTTCAGGATCAAGGGATTGCCTTCAAAGCTGGTTGGGCATCTTGTGCTAAAGTAGGGTAGGTGGTATAAACAAAACAAGTTACCTGGAAAATATACCAAGTCTTTCCATCTTTTACTTTCTCTTCTACTAGGCAGCCATCATGCAGAGGCTCAAGTGTTAGATGTTGATTTGCAGGGGAACAGTTCTGATGTGAACATACACACCAGTAACAGAGAAAACAGTGCCAAAGTTGTGTATGTACAGAAACGAGTGGGTTTAAGTACAAGAAATAAGTACATGAGCACACGCATATGTCAAAACACCTTTGTAAGATGCTAAAGCAGAAGTTTATGCAGAACATATTTATGTGGAAATACATCTTGAGTTACTAAACACCAGTTTTTGCTCTTCTCCATGTATGTTCACAGATGCCTTTCATGGCATAGTATGAACATGACTAAGGGGGAGTACTCCTGCTAATCGAGATGAGAAGAGATATGGAAGCACATAAAAGAAGGAGATTATACATTCTTGTAAAGCCTTCAAAGATGAATTAATAAACGGTATACAAATATGCAGGGGGAAGGGGGGAGAAGAGCTGTACTCAAACGCATCAACAGGGAATTATACTCATGGAGAGATGAGCAGTCACCCTTGTTTTTTGGATGTATGTTTAATACCTTTGTGATGATAATTAAAGCCTCATTTGGGTGTTACATTTTGTGACTTACTGCGGTCTTATAAATCTTTTGGCAATTTGAAATCTGCAGTGAACAAAGGAATTGCAAAGGTTTGGAATGGAAACAAAGAGGAGAAACTGCATCGCATTCAGCAGAGGGTACCTTGGGCTCTCCAGAAAGTGTGGCTGATAGGCAGGGAGAGTAAGAGGTCCCACAGCGCCTTCCAGCCCAGGAAACAAATAGCTGTTGCCTGTGGACTCCAATTCCTCCCACCAAAGGGGGCATCCATCTTGAGTACCTCACCTCTTCAACTGGCCCTTACAGTAATGGAAGGTGATCTTGGACAGACTGAGCTCTCTCTAAAGGGACATAGACCTTTTCCAGTGACTCCACACCTTCCTGGAGAGCTTGGAGATGAGATGGGAGGGATGACCATGGTCTGAGAAAGCCACCTGTGAACTAGGTAGTGTTGTCAGATGCTGTGGGTACAGGTGGGCAGGGAGCACAGCTGAGAGCAGACAGAAGGGGGATGGATGTGTTTATTGGGGTGGAAATGGAACTGGTGAGGGATATGCCTGTAAGAGACAGAAATGGAGAAAAAACAGACAAAACTTGTGAAATGTGTAGCTATGGCAAGAGGCACTGTAATGGAGAATTAAAACTGTGAATGTGGACCGGTGTCCGGAAAGAAGAGCCAGAAGTCTGGAGGACTGGATGTAGACACAGAGTGGAGGGAGGAAAAAAAAAAGGTCACAAGGACTCCCAGGGTGCTTAGGGAGTTAGCACAAGAGCTGTCTAGTCTGCTCTCCATCATTTATCGTCAGTCATAGCTAACAGGGGAGGTCCCTGATGACTGGAGGCTGGCAAATATGACACTCATCCACAAGAAAGGCTGGAAGGAGGATCCAGAAAACTATAGGCCTGTCAACCTGACCTTGGTGGCTGGCAAGGTTATGGAGCAGATCATCCCGAGTGCTGTCAGTTGGCACATACAAGACAACCAGGGACACAGGACCAGTCAGCATGGGGTTAGGAAAGGAAGGTCCTGTCTAACGAATTTGATTTCATTCTGTGACTGGGTGACCCATCTGGTATATGAGGGAAAAGCTGTTGATGTGGTCTACCTAGACTTCAGCAAAGCCTTTGAGAAAGTCTCCCACAGCATCCTTCTGGAAAAGCTGGCAGCCCATGGCTTGGACAGGTGCACCCTTTGCTTGGTTAAAAACTGTCTGGATGACCTGGCACAGAGAGTGGTTGTGAATGGTACTGCATCCAGTTGGTGTCTGGTGACCAGTGGTGTCCCCCAGGGATCAGTACTGGGCCCAGTTCTATTCAACATCTTTATTCATAACCTCATTGAGGGGATCAAGTCTACTGGTAGTAAATTTGCAGATGACACTAAGCTGGGGGGAGTGTCGATCTGCTGGAGAGTCAAGAGATGCTGCAAAGGGACCTGGACAGGCTGAGTTGATGGGCTGAGGCCAATACTATGAGGTTTAACAAGACCAGGTGTAGGGTCCTACACTTTGGCCACAATAACCTCAGGCAGTGCTACAGACTGGGGGATGAGTGGCTGGAGAGGGGTCTGGCAGAGAGGTACCTGGGAGTACTGGTTGATAACCAGCTGAAGATGGGTCAGCAGTGTGCCCAGGTGTCATGGAAGGCCAACAGCATCTTGGTCTGTATCGGGAATAGTGTGTCCAGCAGGTCTAGGGATGTAATTCTGCCTCTGTACTCGGCACTGGTGAGGCCTCACCTCGAGTACTGCATGCAGATCTGGGTCCGGCACTTCCAGAAGGATCCTGAGGTGCTGGAGCAGGTCCAGAGGAGAGCAACGAGGCTGGTGAAGGGACTGGAGGGAAAGTCTTATGAGGAGAGGCTGAGGGAGCTGGAGTTGTTCAGCATGAAGAAGAGGACACTCAGGGGGAACCTTATCACTCTCTACCTAAAAGGAAGTTGTAGTCAGGTGGGGATCAGGCTCTTCTCCCAGGCAACTAGTGACAGGATGAGCGGGCATGGCCTGAAGCTGTGCCAGGGGAGCTTTAGGTTGGATGTTAGGAAGCACTTCCTCATGGAAAGGGTGATTAGACACTGGAATGGACTGCCCAGGGAGGTAGTGGAGTCGCCATGCCTGGAGGTTTTTAAGGAAAGATTGGATGTGGTGCATAGTGACATGACATCACATAGCTGATGTTGTGGTGTTGGGTCATAGGCTGGTCTATTCCATCCTCACTAATTCTGTGATTTCGTGATTCTGTGATTCTGTGGAGTTCTACCTTATTAAATTCTAAGGTTTTGATAAGGGTCTTGCCTTCCTTTTTTGTACTTTCAAGTTTTCTTCCTGATAGCTGTTGTGTTATGAATATGAGTAAGACATTTGTCTGCCAGGGCCTAAGGACTTCACTGAGCAACTTTGAAGTCAAAGGTGTATCTGAGAGTCCTGTCTCAGAGCATGTCTTTGAGGCTCCTGCTGAAATGGAAGTTCCCTGTTTCAAAGCCTGGTTAAGGGACAGGTTAGAAATTAAACAAACAGCTTTGATTTCTTAAAGTGACAGACAAGTTTGGAATTGCCATTGATAAATGCACTAAACACAAAAAACTAATCAAGCTCAAATAAAGAGTTCTCAGGTAACATCCAACACAGACAGAGGTGATGGCTAAGTTACAGTGCTAATAGATAATAGAAATAAAAGGTACACTGGATAGTGAAGGTGCGGTTCTTACCAAGAAGGTGCCCCTGTCTTGGGTGGAGGGAGAGCAGCACAGCCTGTCAACCATCTCTGCTAGTCTTTCAGTTGGCTCCTCCACCCTGAGAGGTGTATTCCCTTTGTGATTTTTATATCCTAATTCTTCTAGGTGACATTTAGCACAATTTGGGTGGAGAGTTGAGTAACATAATCATGTATGTTTAGTATGTACTCCTTTAAGCTCATTACCATACTCAAGGGCATAATCTTTAATATTAATTTTCCTGTTAATTAGGTAAAGTTCTCTGCTTGGACACTCCGGCCTTTTTCTGTGCCTATTGGTTTAGCCGAAACAGGACCATCTTATCCTCACAAGACTCCTTTAAATACAAATATAATTTAAAT
>JANHFX010006342.1:0-25283 GCA_027560015.1 Chloroceryle amazona
TTTGAGCGCCAGTAGGTGGCAGAAGAGGAAATTCCCTCCGCGGTGCAGGGTTTCAGTGATGAAACTGTAACATGGGTTAATTTAATCCAGTATGGCTTAATCGGTGGTGCACATCCTCATTTCAGCACCTCGGTAAGGGGCCTCATCTGTCAAAACAAGTGACCACAAGCTGTTGCCAATGGCTTCTCACAATTACACGTTACATATTGAAGCTTGTGTGCAAAGATACCGTTAACATGGCTTTTTTTGGTATATTAATTTTCCCCCCTTTGCCATTTATTGTTTTTCCTCCTCAGCCTGTCTTTCCTAATTGTCACCCTCTTTGCCACTCTTCTCTCCTTCTTCCCAAATTTCTACTGCTAGACTTCCTCCATTTTTCCACTCCCAGCTGCCAATCACTGTCTTTTACTGCATTTGCTCATTCCGTAGCAACTTTCCCTTCACACCTTTTTATCTGAGGTATTTTTATATGAGAACAAGGCAACATGATGGCCCCCAGGGACCACTTCTTTTACATGTTTCAGTGGGTTTGTTTCCCACCCCATTTTCTGCTTAAACCCTTTACTTGCAACATAATTCTTTAGAAAAAGGACTGTTGCTTTGGGGTTTACAGAACATCAAATCCATTATGATTCAGGGCCTTTGAGTGATTTGGAATGCAAGGTCACAATGCTGAAGCTAGCCATGGAGGTTCCCCAATGCCTGTAGACACAGACCGCTCCAATTAACATAAAGGTGACAAACACTAACATAAAGTACAGCCTTGCATAAATCCCCAGGGAAACCCTCACAGCCTCGCCAAAGGCGGCCACGGGCGTGCTCATCATTGCCAGGAAGACTATTAAGTAGCTTCAAGAGGCACAAGGATCCAGATCCCTTTTGAAAAGGTTTTCCATAATATGCTCCTGAGGGAGACCTGGCAGATGTCAGGAGATGTGTAGCGAAAGGAATCAGTTGGACTAGTTTAATAAATACTCTAAACACCAACTGGAAAACAGCTGGTTTGCCTGGGTCCTTGAAAAGACAACAGACTCTATCAGAAAGGACCTGAATGGAAAATACCATGTTTACACACAAATCTGTATGCAATTTTTCACTCTTTCACTTAAACTCTCTTCTCCTAACTTGTTTCCCTGCTGGATAATTCTGCCTTAGCCAAAAGGGGAATGTTCATCACCCAGTCAGAAACTAAACTCTGCTTTATCACGATTTTATTTTAGCATCACTAAAAAGTACACGAACTAACATCTCTGTAGCAATTGTTTCTACCACTCCCCTAAATAACAATGGACAGGTGAGCAGATTAGAAAGCAAAAAGTAAAAGGTGAAAAGCTGAACTAAAAACAAGGCGAGAGACTTCTATAAAAACACATACATTTATAGGTCATAAAAGGAATCTCAAATTCCTTCCTGCTATAGGAAAAGCCTACACAGAGCCACACGAAGCATACGGTAGATTTATGGTACTTCTGGAGTATGGAAATAGACATACAACTTGTGAACATACCCAACACCCTGGGAGCTCTTCAGTCTCTATCCAACAGCACTCCTGAAGCACTCAGCAAACTGCCTCCCCTCATGCATTTGCATAGAAAACATTACTTCGTTTTCAGTCCATCTTTTCTTAAGTCAGCGTTCAAGCTTTTTCTGAAATTCTGGTAAGCAACTACACCCACTAAACATTTCCGAGTAAGCAATCAGGATGAACAGTTTCTCCTCATTGACCAAACACTTTGCCTGATAATTCAGCATTGTTTATCAGGTGATAGCCTGGAGGGTGATTGTCCTGCTTAATTATTTTCTCCTCCATCCTCCTTCCCATAAATAAAATTACAGTTCAATGCTCTTAACTGATGTTAGTATAAATATGATTTAGCAGTGCCTAGATTTCTCCGATCACTGCACTTTTAGCTGATATAAATTAGTATATTCACAATAAAATATAAAAGATATTTGTTCTTCTGCAATCACCAAATATACACAACGTATATATTAGCCACTGATTTTCCATGGACACACATCATGATCTTTCAGTAAAGGAATTCAGTGCAATTCTTGATGCCTAACTACAGCATAAACTTTAAGATATACTTTTTTCCCCCATCTCTTTTCTTAAAAGCAGACAACTTCCTCACTTGAGACCCTGAAGAGTGGCACCTGAAACTTGGACTCCCACAACCTCCAAGATCCAAAGAATGGCTTTCTTTTGTTGGTGATTTAGAGACTGTCTTTAAGTACCCTTTGATGACTTGAACACTTTCTTTCCTTCATGGTTCAGACTGCCCATTTCCTTTCAAGAGTTGAAGCCTCTGTTTTTCTCTGGCAGATTTTTCTGCCAGGACAAGGAACTTGCTGGGAAAATTCCTTTTCATGGAAAGGTTATGCAACAGGCGACAGAAGTAACCCTTCTTTCCAAACTCCCACAAAAAAATATAGAAAGAAAACAAGAGACGGTTAAGAAAGTGGACTTAAAACATTAAAAACTACGTACATCTTTGTTAACCATTGCATTAGGTGTCTGGTTATTTTGTGGATGGATATTCTTTTCATTATCAGGGTTGAAATTTCACATTTACAAAGTCACAGTGAAGGACCTGACCATACCAATATAACTCAATACCCTTTAACTGCATCCCTAAAGCTATTTCCTACAAAACCTCACACGGCAGACCTCCAGTGGTTTCATAAGAGCATTCTCCCTGGCCTTTGGTAGGTCACAAACTGCTTGCAGCTTGATAAAGAGTTACCCTGCCTCCCACTTGGGCCAAACAGGGGAACACCAATTTGTCAGGGCCAGTTCAGCACCGCAGCAGTGGAACAAAGGTCCTACCCACTCTGCTGGTTCCTTTGCAAACTGAAGTGTCAGCCACAGCCCCCTCCCAAATCATAAGCACTGCATTTCATGTGCCCTCTACTCAGACACGAGATATTTTTGCATAGCCTTTTGAGAGAAAAGTCAGACATATGAAAATTTATTATAATGCATATTACTATTCAAAAAAAAAATGTTTTGAAGTGTCTGCTTGGCAGTACCCAAAGCTTTCAAATGTGTCATCCAACCCATGATATTAAGGGGTTTGTTTGGTTTCTTTCAATGTTTTTTATTTTTAGTCTCCCGTATCTTCTGCACCCCCACACCACCTCCTGCAACAAAGAGCTCCATTCCTCCTCTCCAGGGAGAATGCTGACAATCAGTTTGCTTTCTGAAATAGTTCTGGGACTCCAATCACTTTTGAAGTGTAAAACCAACAAGTATAAAGGAAATTCCCTAGAGCCACGTTAGTCAATACGGTGAAATTCATGCTTAACACACAGAATGCTAATGAAGACAAAGTATGGTTATTTTCCTGTATGCTACATCATTAAAAAGTATTAAAACTATATATTATTTCTGAAGATGCAGTTTTCAGAGGAGACAGACCACCTGAGATGCTTAGAATAATAATCTGTGTTTGAAGTGATGAAAGCATTACCTCCTACAGACCCCTCTTTTTGCCAGAGTGAAAGCAGAAAACATCTCACACAAACTCATCGGAGAGGCTCCCTATATCCAGCTCCCTCATTTGCTAGGATAAAGTATTTTGAAAGTCTGCTTGATCACTGAAATATCTCAGGACAGATATTTCAAGGAGGGAAAAATAACATTCCATACAGGCAAATCATTTTCTAAGCAAGCAACTTTTGCAGATTTATACCTTTTACTATCATTTTTTTTTCCATAACATAACTGGGGGTTATTTGCACTATCTCCCTTAAATCCAATATAAAGAGCTGTATAATCCAAGTCAGCCTCATTTGCCTAAACAGAGTCCTGTCATTGCAAAAATGACCCCTTTTTTTTAAGCTTGACTTGAAAGCCGTCTCATAGTTGAATTCAAAGACAAATTTTTGCCCTCTGTCTGAAATGCAATTAAAAAGTAAATGAGCTAACCATTAAGAACACTTTCAAGTTCTACTTTAGCACTCTAAAACTATTAGCATGCACTGCATGTTATACAAAGCAAAAAGACCCTTTCCCCCCTCCCCAATTAATAATATGTTAATCCACAATATAAAACACACATTCAGTGGCTGATCAATTATACAATGATGGGAGTAGGGGAATAAACAAGCAGAGGAGCTCATATCAGATACTTCGGGTATCCATACCTGTTACTAAAAACACAGACCCGAAGTGGATCTATCCTCAAAGACTATGGAAAGCATGCAGCTCTCAGGGATCAGAAGATTAAAAGCACCCTTTTCCCCCACCCCCAGCTCTCCACATGTGCTGAGATGCTGTAGGTGCTTCCACAATTCAGTTTAGCTCTTTTTTAGTGAAATCTACATCTGAATTTGCTTAATGCTGAGCCTGACTGGTGTGAAAACAGATGGGTTTGTCTTGTTTTACAAGCAAGCAAAAGTTCATCTAAACATTTAAACTACTGATCAGCAGTGTTCCCCAAGCATGCACATTTGGCTCAGTTCTAGTCTCTGGTAAATTAACAGGCTAATGCTGTCAACATACACGGCAGCATCGCAAACCTACAGACGTCGTAAAGAGAGTGGAGATGGTTACACCCTTCTGTGCATCAGTTACCTGCAATCAGGTAAGAATTAAACTACTCATCCCTGTATGAGAGAGACATCTGACTCCAGGAAGTTACTCTGAATTTACTTCAGTATAGATCAACAATACCTGTCCTTCAAAAATAAGTGGAAAAAGCAAGAAGATAAATTATTTACCAAACACAGGCGCAGTATCGTAGGCTGAGCAGTTTGCTCAGCAGTGTGCTGCTCTGAAGATAACCTCCATTCGGTAAGGACCCCTCTGGTTCAGAGGCTGCTTGGTTTCCTTGTTGGTGATTGCCTGTTGAGTGTTGTAGAGTGCTTTTATTTGGGGAAGGGGGCCTTGCTTTGTTTTATGCTTGGGGTCTTAAGCTTTCATTGTATCTGCACACAATACAATGAGCTTGAAACATCACGTTCTCAAAAAAAAGAATGCAGACGTTTAAACAGCTTAGGTGGATACACTCAGCATCTGATACAAGGACATTAAGGCATCTTTCCAGCTTCTTGGAAGTTTAAATTTATTAATACCAGGCCAAAAGATTCTGCTGATTCTACCAAGATGTACCGAACTTAAAGATACCTCCAACAGCTATCCAAGATCAAAGCCTTTGGATGCAAAAGGCACATTCGGGGAACTCCAGTTTCACAAAGAGAACTGGGGGGTGGAGAGAAGGATAATGACTGTCATCAGTTTTCTCCATGGTTTCATAGTTCAGGAATCCTTTCAGGTGTATTTCCAGCTACGATACAATCATTTCTGACCTACAGTCTATCTATTCCACGTTAGAGATGAAGTTGCTTTTAACGGCAAACTCTAGTGGTGCACATATGGTCCATATGGAGGGTCCAGAATTAGCTGCTTTTACTCTATATTCCTTGAAGGGATCTAATCAAATAACTGCATTTCCATTAAATATCATATGCACTTCCGGAAACTTTCCTTGCAAAATTACAGCAATTGTCTACGATATGGATAACCAGAAGTTTTTCATTATACTTTTGCCTGCTTCCACCCATATTGTATTTTACACATCTGGAACCAGTAGAAAAGCTATAGTATTAGTATGGGCAATAAGAATCACAGCAAATCCATTTACAGGACAGACATGCTGTTCCAAAAAAATATTGCCCGTAATGGACTTCCCCCTCCACCCCCCCCCCAGCCAATTCACATAACTTCAGGGGAACAACAGAACTATTCTTCACTTAGAGGCAACACAGAAACATACATATACACACAGAAAGGTTTAACAGCTCTGGATTATTGGGCATTTCTGAAAAATTAGATCCTTTAATGACCTTCTACAATCCCATCGGTCAGCAGCAGCACTGTGGCCAGTGCTCAGCAGCAGTTCTGCAGACAAACTGACGAGCATCTTCACAGAAGTCTTATGGCAACTGCATCTTCCTACTAAAGTGCTTTTCAGAGGCTTTTAATACTGCTTGCAACAAATGCAGGATCTGAGGACTGCAGGGGGCGGATAACTCTTTCTAGTTCTCTCAAATCCTTATTTCACCCACCCTGAGAACTTTACAGCCCAAGTTTAATGAGTAAATTCACTGCAGCTCCATCGCAGAGCTCAGGCACATTCGCAAACGCACTCCACAAAAACAACCAACAAAACAAGAACAAACCAACCAACCAACCCCCTACACCTTAATCTTTCTTCTTCTGCAACTTCTCTACAGCATCAGACTTTGAAATACTAGTTTATGCATCACTGTGTCTCAGCCTCTGAAGTGCACTCTATCTTCAAATGTTAAATGTCTTTCATTGTTTCAGGACAAATCATGTTGTCTGTGTTGCATGAAGGATGTGTGAATACTCAGCAAACGAACTGGGGATTCCTTATGGTCTTGAACAGCCATAGGACTTCATCGTAATTCCAGGCAAGTCTGATCATTTGCAAAATCATTTTTTAAGAAATATAATTAAAGTTTCATGTTCATGCATCATGCTCAGATGGTGACATTTCTGACATTTTCAATTTGAGTAATGCCACTAAGATGGAGAGATCTGAGACTTATTCATTTCAGCAAAGCCCTGTTACTTACCAGTATGTAAATAACCAGAATCTGTAAGGCCTAACAATGCTGTATCTGGGCAGCTATTTTTGTTTGTCTTCACAGACCATTGACCAATCCTAATATTTTTGGAAGGAGACTAGTTCAAAAAGCTCAGAGTCTAGACTAAATGCTCTTGGCTCGATGCTTCCATCATTAAATCTTGCACAACTGGGCTGCACTGCACTGCAGACACAATATCATTGCCAATGGAATAGCAGTTTTCAATCCTGCCTGAGACTGCTGAGAGTAACCGTGAGTGTATTCTTCGTGGAACTGATGAAAAAATAGGTACTTGGCTATTACTGTGCTACATCTTGGCTCTAGTTTAACAAAGCATTTAAGTGTGGGTTTGTATGCGTTCGAAAGGCAAAGTGTATGATGCATATCATCATGGTCAGGAGTTGCACTTTGACTGATTTCAGCACCTACTGCCTTTTTCAATCACGTCAGTGAGAAGCAGGTTCCAGAACAGCATCAGAAATCCAACTCTCTCTTACTATTTAAAATTCCAGGTCTTCCACTTGCATTAAAATTATTTGCTGCATAGCACTTCAGAAGCATTAAGAACTATATAGAAAGTAGTAACTGTATCGTATCGAGTTAAAATGCATGAGTATTATGAAAACATAAAACTTGTACAAATGAAGGCTGTGAAATTGGATGAAGGGCCCACCTGCTATGGGCTCACAAGGCTAAAGAACAAGGTTCAATTAAAAAAAATGCTGAAATATTTGTATCCCCTTCAGCCAGGCTGGCTGAGGGAGCCTTGTTTTCTTTCCTTGGTCCTCACTATTTCTACCTCCACCCATTTTCTCTAGGTAATCTCCAACTTTTTCAGTTCAATAGTATGACCAAGATGGGGAAGTCCATCCTGAAGTCATTTCAGAGTCCAGTGCTAACATCTAGCATCTGCACAGCTCTCTCATTGCTCAACTCAACACTGAGTTACTCCACTAGGACATAAGAAACAAACATCCTGATCCTTCCATCACAAGACTTCTCTCCCTGTCTCCCAACTCAAAAGCAATGACTAGATTTCCAGTCACTCAGGAACACAGTTTGAACATCACCTTGGATTCACACCATGTGTGAGGACCTGTATGGAGTCCTCTGCCTAAACCTCTTCTCTCTCAACCCTCTTTTCTCTAATGGTTCAAGTTCTTTTGCCTTCCCAATAATTTCATCTCCAAAACATCAGTCTCAGTGGGTAAACAGCAAGTAGCAGTGTCTGCCCACCTATGTTATTTTCTAGCTTTCAGAGCAGTACCTTTCAAAACAACTTTCCCCATCCCACCTTTCACATCTTGTAGCACAATTCCAAAGATCTGCAAAGCTTCCTTACTACCTTTCTTAAAGTCTCACTTCAAAAGACAAACCCTCTACCTTCCTGCTGGAAGATAAGGTCATCAACTAAAACAAGATAATCAAATAAAACAACTTCATCAAGGAGCTGCTGCGTCCTTTAAGATTCACTATATAGCATCAATGTTCTGCTCCATATAAAAATAAAATAAAAAACCCACACAAAACCAACACCCCACCAAAAGCACTGACAGTTACAAAAGCCTCTCAAGCCAATTTAATGAAAACAATTATTATTTCGATACTGTTGCAACATAATTAAGACACTTGTTATTTTAGACTCACATTTCCAAGTCCATATAAAAAAGCAAGTGCTGTTCTAAGATAGGCCTTTATAGCACTCCTTTAAGAAGTTAAATTGCTTCAGTTTTAAGGACAGACTGTAATCCACCGCTTCTGAGAAACAACCCCTAACTGACACATTCACACGATTTTTATGCACCTTTGCACTTTCATAAGAGAAACAGCCACCCCCCCATTTGAATGAATCCAGATCACAAAGACTTCTCCTTTTTTCCCTCTTTGCACTAACAAATCCCTCCAAGTCTACAGACAAGTTTCCCATCACCACAGGGGTGCAAAGGCCAAAAAGCAAACTTAATGAGGCCAAATGGAGGCCTTCTCTTGAAGGGATGTCAATCTTACTCTTCTGAGAAAAAGAGAGGTGAAGGAAACCCCATAAAATCTATCGTGTGCAAAATCGCTTGCAATAAAAACGTTTACAGCATTTCTTCTGTCCAAAGTTAGCACGAAGGGCTTTAATTCAGAGGAACTAGTGGGAATACAGTTCCCTTTATAAAAATATATTAATTAGTGTAATATATACAGTTGTCTCCTTTGAAAAGCAAACCAAACCCATGAGAGGAACAGCAGGGTCCTGCAAGGACCCGCCTACCATCTTGGATTTACTCCTCTGAGGATGGAGTCCCAGAAGCTGCCTCTGAAGCTTCATTTCTTTTCATGTTTAAACCCTTCATTTACAGGCATAAATAACAATGGCATCATCATTAGCAGCAACAAAGCTCAAACTTCATCAAGAACTTGCTGTCGTTCAGATAACGACTCTCAAAATAGAAAGGCTAATCTACAAATTGGCATCTAGCTTTCAAATTGCAGATTGTCAGTGGAATCCCTAAATACATTTCCCAGGTCTGAAATGCAGCTGTCATTAAGACACCGGTCTCAGTGCTTTATTTCAGATGTGCACTTAACAGTGCTTATTTGGTTGATAGGCATATCCCAATCCCTAGGCTTTGCAGGAGTAATGCAAGTCCAATTTCTCAAAAGTATTACCCCATCTGATGGGTGACTGACAAATAACAAGTTTTCACAGTCAGCAACTGCCTCTGAACAGCTTATTTCAGGTTAAAGTAATTTTAAAGCATAATTCTGGATCCCAGTTTAGACGATAAGCTCTAAGTGCCCACCACAGAAGGCATCATCTCTACACGAACACCACTCCAAGAAGCCAATTACTAGAGGTGACAAGCGTGTTCTAGGGAGAAATTACTGTGTGTTCACAGCTCACAGTGATATTTTCTGGTTTATGTTTCCAATTTACACATAAATATATTTGTACCCAGTCTAGGTTTTTTCTGCAGATCTGCTATTGGCCAAAAGATATGGCAGGAAAAGTACAGATGTTCCTAAGAAGGGGGGGGGGGGGGCAAGGGGAAAAAAAAAAAAAGTAAAAAACCAAAATCAGTCTATAACCAACCAAATGAAATCATTCTTATTTTCACGCACACTATTGCTATGAAGCTTGTGTAAGTCCAAACACATCAGTCATTTCCCTGGCAAAGAGCTCTGCAAGACGAGCTGAGGAGGGTTGAGAACGAATGGCCTTGCAACTCACACAACAATTCTGATGATGCCTAAGGAGGAACAGTAGCCAGCTAATTCTGCTCTTGACAGGACTGGCAATAACCATATTTTTGCCACTTGAGTCAATTATACTTCATGTCTTCAGACACACATGGAGCAGACAGTCAGGGAAGGTGTTAATTTTAGCAGGCAGTTTTTAGAATCCTGCTATGCTTTGAAGTCATGTTTGTTTAACGATGGCTGCCACTTCATATACATGGAAACGATGCCAACAGTACTATGGGTTTGATTGTAACTTCAACCCCCCCCTTTTTTTTTATTCCTTTTCATAAAAAGCACAGAAAGCACCAAGCT
Organism: Chloroceryle amazona; assembly: GCA_027560015.1. NCBI lineage: Eukaryota > Metazoa > Chordata > Aves > Coraciiformes > Cerylidae > Chloroceryle > Chloroceryle amazona. The sequence continues at coordinate 10,159 of JANHFX010006342.1, forward strand.
TGATCAAACTGTGACTCAAGGCAAATAGAGGCTCCCCTTACTTTGAGGCCTCTGGTTTTTCTGAGCCTAAGGAGCATTCATCCTCCATTCTGGCATTTCTAGCCATGCCAACTTCTTAAAGGTTTAAAGATGACCTGGGAAGAAATGAGGTAAAACACATCAGATTCTGTTAAATTTTGCAGGAGACTTCCCACTGAGTACATTAATTCGTAAAGAACAAGAAAAGTAAAGAAGTTTCGTGGGGAAAGAGGAATAAAGAAATGCAGCAGAGCCATCCAGGTTCTATGCATAAAAAACCCCCAGATTTTCCAAGTGTCCCCTAACATATTTCCTACTAATTTCAGAAGTACTGAGGGTTTAGAAAGGTCTATTCTATCCTAACCCTTATTCATGTGTTTTACTGCTTGTTTTAGCACCAGAAGTGCATCTACTTCAGCAGTGATCACAATTTCAGTATCAGGAGGGGGGGAATAAATAAATAAAACAAACCAAACCAAAGAAGATAACACTTCACACAGTTTCTCCAAACACTACTGTAACATTTTGGGTCAGCAACAGCACACAAGAAAAAAAAAAAAGCATTATGAAGATTAACTCACTCTCCTATCTCCCACGGCACGGCTGCTTTGTCCACTTTACAGACTACTAATGAACTACTTCCTAGAGCCATGCTTGCTTGACTCCCATGGCAAAGTATCACCCAAGGTACACGTAGCCTCACTAAAATCAGGCAAAATTCTCACCAAAGAAACCCCACGCACGTGACAAATAGAAAGAAACCAAACACTGGTGAGCAGGTCTACAAAAATCTAGTGACTGCTACTCAAATTTACATCCAGAAAGCACTCCACTCTCCCCAGAAATCACATCAGCAGCGGGGTTTATTTTTTTCCCTTGGTAGAAAATTACCCTGCAGCTCTAAAAGCGATAGATTTCTTGAAATAAACTCACCTGACTGCAACATTTCAGCACTATCATTCTATGCAAATATAGAAAACTGGAAGAGAGAGCACTGCCAATCTCTTACCTCCTTGGGACCTTGCTCTCGTACAAAAGCATTGCTTCTTAGCCACAGGTTTTGAGCTATGCTTCCCCTTTCTGACCTTTGGAGACAGAAGTGAGCATTTCTGGGGGTGGTGTTACAGCTATACCTACAGGCACTTCATCTTTTCAATTGAATTCAAGTGTACAAGTGACAGTGAACAAATCCTGGCTTATAAGAAGTAATCTCTACGAAAGGAATTGATGAAGCAATGATATCTGCCGTGCACAAAGAATCAATAGTTGACTTTCAGGGCATTTAACATTTGAACAACTGAGGAGGAGCACTGGAAGTCATTGCCAAGACTACTTCCATGAAGTAAGGGCAAAAGTTACTGGTATCACTCCTGACGGGTATTTACAAGTCTGTTCTTAAAAACACCTTGTGGTGGAGATGCTATAACCATCAAATAGAATCAGTTCCACTGCTCACATGTCTTCTGCAGAGAGGACAAAAAATAAACACACAGCTTGCTTTTCCTTTTTTTTCTCAGTTGACTTTTTAGGTCTTGGGAAACTTAGTTGTGTTTGTTCTACTCTAAACCACTCCAGTTCCCAAACTCTCATGTATCTACAGACTTTCTTCTGTTGGTTATTGCAGCCATGCTCTGGATCCTCCTCATTCAAGCCATGTGTGTATTTAAACACTTCCCAGAACTGGACCAATTCTGCAAATGATACCTTAGCAATGCAGAGCAGACGGGCTGTTTCACACAGAGTCTGTTCTGATGTACCCTGAATGCTGTTCCTCATTTCTCCTAAGAGCATAACACTTCACACACAGCCTGGGATTGCCTATAAACCCCAGGAGCTTCTTCAGAATAGCTACTTTATCATTGTCTGTACAGAAACCTTCTTTACATCCGAAGTATTTTGTATTCCGCCTTACTCAACTGTACCTTATTTTTTTTCCAGATCATCTCTCCATTTCAGGATTCTTGTAAACCTTTCAACTGCGAGACATCTGAATTCTAGTTCTGTCCTCAAAGATACTTGAAGATCCTTCCAAGATGTTCCAGAAACTCGGACTCACAAAAAGAAACAGTGGAGGGAAGACTGAAAACCAAAATGCCTTTCAATTTCAGTTCTTAAGCGTGTAATGACAACACTTCCCCCTAGCTCACATGCTAAAGCAACATCTCCCTTCTGAAGAGGAAAGGCTGAGAGCCCTGGGGCTGTTCAGCCTGGAGAGGAGAAGCCTGAGAGGGGAGCTGATGAATGGTTCCAAATCTCTGCAGGGTGGGAGAAGGGGCCAGGCTCTTGTCAGTGGTGCCCTGGGATAGCCTGGGAAAGCCGTTTGAAATGTTCCATTTAAAGAAAACAAGAAGTGATTCACTTATCATTTGTGTAGGAGAACCCATCAGACCTCCAGAAAAAGTACATTAGAAACTTTGATACAATATAAAGTTACAAGCCTAAGTGTTAGGAAAGATGTTAAGAAATCCAGTGGGACAGTAAAGGATCACGCAAACCCAACCTGCCCAAGTTTTATTTACTTAAGCAGAAAAAAGGAAAAGCCAACTTTGATGGACTTTGGCAATAAAGAGAGTTATGATCCAGGCTACTTTTGTTACATAGATTTGGGTTTTTTTTCTAATGCTTCAAGGCTAATGGAAAGCAGGGGAAATCTGCATACTTGGATGTAACGACTGGAGATTTAAGTGCTAATCGAAATTCTTAAAGCCAAAATTCAGAAGAAATAGGAGCTATAAACATATATGCGTGGGCAGGAGTGCACCAATATATCTGAATAACTGCACATGCAAATAAAGCAGCTAAGGACCTAACACCTCATATATATGTAATACCTACCCTATTAACACATCCAGCCAAGAGCAATATACAGCTGTTTGGGAAACTTGCACCTTCTTTCTAAAAAAATGCAGTCAAATTGTTATTTTTATGGGCAAGAAGAAAGTAACTTAGAAATGCCTCACTTTATTAACCAACGTTTTCTTTCTAGCTTATATATCCTGATGTCTCAACAGCCATCTTCATGTGGAAAGGAGAATCTCCCTAGAAACCAAAGTCCTAGCTCAGATTCCAAGTTTTTGAAGAGTAATCAATGAAAAATACACAAAAGTGAGAAGAGGTTAGAAAGAGAACTTACTGCTAACAAAGCTACCAACAACACTTTGACCCTACAGTTCTTCTGGGGCAAACAAACTGAATGGTAAATAAAGCAAAAAATGGGATTTGTATGATGGAAGAGAACTAGATATCAAGGCTAAAGTAGATGGCAGTGGCTGAAGATACACAGAGGTATGCACAAGGAGCCAAGGGGAGAAGAGAGAAATAAATAACCTTGAGCAACTGAGGCCACACTCAGCTCTCAGATTCCAGAACACCTACTGATTTTGGTTAAAATCTTTGGGACTATCACTGTGCCAGAAGTAATGTATGTGCACCTAGGAAGTCTGATGATTGTCAGTCAGAATTCCAGTTAAAGGTGACTTTTGTCAGCCTTCAGTTAAAAGTAAAACAATGTTTGGATATCAGAAACTGGGGCTGCTTCTATCCCTGCATAAGTGATCTGAGCTGGCATTGTCCACATGCTCAATTAAGATGATCCTTCAGGGTTGGGTTGTTTTTAAAACAAAAATAGCCCTCAAAACAGTTCCCTAAAGGTTACTTCAATTGCAAATTGATGGTTTTGCAACTACTTCCACACATGATGATTGACCAATCTAAGGAAAGAAGAAAGAGCACTGAACAAGATCCCATTTCGGAAGATGGACAAGCAACTGCCAGCAAGAGATTCCATCCCATGCTACTGAAGCAGGGAGAGGTCAATTACCAAAACTAGAAAGAAGAGAGGAATACATCAGAGAGAGAGGAAGTTCTGCTCCTCAAGACAAGAAGTTTATTCCAAATTATTAGTACTTTATACCTCCAAAGTCTTTAGCACACTTTGGTTCCTGTATTTACATCAGATCTATCTTACAGATGGAAGGGCTCAAATATGAAGATGTTTTACCCCTCCCGTGCAGTCCTGTAAGGGAGCACGGTCCCAGCACAGACCTGTTACTTCGTTGTCCCTGCTGCAATTCATTAAGCACACTATTTCCTCTAAGGTGCATTTCTTTAAACTTGCCATGAGAAATCTTTTTCCAGGGTCCTCCCCGAGTGTTCCAGCCGTTGTAACACACATTGAACATAGATTAAGGTCTCCTTATTATCCAAAAAAATCCAGTCCATTTTAGGACAGATCAGAAGACAACCTTGTGTCAACAAATCAATTTTAAGAGAGAAAAAAAGTGAGGATTTCAGCCTTTCTGCATTTCTTCCTCATTGCTGGTGGTTCACTTTTTAAGGCTCATGCTTCTTTTAACTGGCCACTTTAAGGGCTTATGTATTATTATTATTAGGGCTTTATTTTATTTATTATAGATTTATATTATTTTATATATTTTTATATTATGTATTTATTTTATTAGGGCTTTTTATTATGTATTACTATAAAGGCTTATGTGTGGTTATGTTAATAGAATGTGCTAAAAGAACATCCTCCCACAACCCATTAGGAAGTGTCTCAGACTGGAATTCAAACAGGAATTATGCAAAGCTGTCCTAAAGTGAAACCCACAAACTGTGACACTTAAATACCAATCTCTGTTCCCCAAGATTAGTCTCCTCATATTAAAGAAATACAGCGCACCAACCTGCTTGCTGCTTTGGAAAAACACTTGATCTTCACATCCAGGGACATTTCCAGCCTTCTACAAACACAACCATCACCATCACCACGACACCAACTCTAAGGGGCTGTCTAAGCTCTGGTTCTTTTTAAAGTGATGCCGCGCGACGGTGTCTTTCAGCCTCTCTGGCTCATCAGTATTCTCTGTGCCTGCTCCCACTTGGCAAACAATGCAAGATGATCCTTAGTGAACTGTGACTTCTTTGCAAAGGCGTAGAGCTGGCTACAGCAAATACCATGATGCAGTTCTGTGATATCACTGCATTTGTACGGGCCAGCTACAGCCATTCCCCACCGGCGTATTATCAGCTGGCACAAGCACCTATCAAGCATCCAGCAGGGTAGAGAACAAAGAAAAGCAGAGTTCAAACTCAGCACTGCCATAAGGACCACCTTAGAATCGCCCCACTTTGGTCTACACTTCAGTGTGTCTGCACTGAGCACATCTTCTGGTACAAGGACTAAATTGTGAGCTGGGAAGTATTTTACCGAAGCTCAAGACAGTTATCCTGTCTCGGGTGTGAAATTAATAGTGTATTAATCACCTCTGCATCAAGCTGAAGGGATAGCTCTCCACATCTGTCATCCTTCAACTGGCAGTAACCAGTAGTACAGCAGTGGAGGTGTGAACATTAAAGGACATTTGACAAAAAGCAGCAGAATAGTTGACAGTACAGAGACTCTCCAGCCAACACTTCACAGTATTTCTCATCCTGATGCCCTTGGGCATTATCCTGATGTAAACTCTGACTGGAGAATATTAATACACACACTATGGAGTTTATCCTTTTAATCCCCTGAAGCCTTGCCCCATGCTCAGGTATCAAGGCTTTCCCAAAGAACATCAAGGGAATCAGAACAGGAACTTACTCCGAGGGTATGGGCACAGGGTGGGGAGGAAGAGGAGGCTGCCTTCAAGCAGCTGGTTCTCATGTTCTTAAGAGATGATTAGAGGTGCCAGCTAAAGGAAATACCTCCTCAGCTTAAGATGTATGCACTTTGACTTTCAGCACTGCAGTCCTCCATGAAAACCCTACTGCCATCCCACTGCAACACTGATATATAAGAAACCTTACATCATTTCCTAGCAACACAACCCTAATCGTGGCAATATCTTTTCAGAGAGTTTATTTAGTGTCCTTCAACTTACAGGGTGCTGTTCTTCTTTCAGATGTGCATACACAACTCTGTCACTGCAATGACACCCACGCCTCTGATAAAAGATTTTGGTCTCCACTTTTCAACACGTTTTCCTCGTTCAAAACTCCTTCTATGTTCCTCATCCACACCTCCCTTCCACCCAGTTTTAGAAGAGATCTTTTAAATCGCAGTTTTTCTGCATAATCTTAAGTGCAGTGTGCTAAGATTGAGTTTATACTTATGGAAGGAGCCTCATTCATCAACTAAACCTTTAATGTATACTTGTGGCATGACTTTTGCTAAATATAATGGCACAGGAAAAGGGACATTGAAAATACTCAAGTGGAAGGCAAAATAGATGGAGGGTTTTTTTTAAACACAGCATAAACTGCAAATGGCAGAACAGCAGAGGCCTTTAAACAACTTTTCTACAGTCTTCCTCCTGTATTTACAGCTCTTACTCTACAGCCCCTTCCTCCTAAGAGTGCTAAAACTCTTCAAAAGGGTAGGAAGAGCCAAGTTCCTGAACTGATTGATTCTGCCTCTTTTTAAACTAAACAAACAAAAAACCCCAAACTGCTTCCCTCCCACAAATTGCTGCTCAGAGGAAGCACCTCCCAGGTACCAAGAGACTGAAGTAGTACCAAGAAATGGCACGAGTCACAGTGGGACAGCAGTGGATCAGCCACCTACCTTTATGCAGGTTTTCCCTGCTCTAGGGATGGATGGATGGCTAGATTGATTGATTGATTTTCTATATTCTACAGTACATCCCCGTGCCTGGCAGGCAAGCAGCCTACTGTGCATCCAAGTCATGGCAGAGAGTGAAAGCTACCAAAACCATCGTACTGCTCTGCTATTCAGTACAGGGTATTGCCTTGAAAAGAGATCATTTGATACCTTTCTCCTCAACATTTCTTCTGCTGATCTTGTAGGAGAGCCACAGAAGGGTAGGAGAAGTTACTTAGAGGGACTCATGTCCATCATTCTTCTCCGTACAGCTGCTGCTTCAGCCTCCACAGGAATCTGTGAATTTGTGATGCGCTCTCCATTGTGAGCCCAAACAAGACATATTAGCAAAGGTCAACATCTACATACGTAGAAATATTCGACATTTGTATAAATATTCTGCAAGTCATATTCCTAAAACCCCAATTTTAAATTCCTAAGCACCTAACAAAGAAAACGAAACACAACTCATTACAAAACCCCACATTAATATAATTGCCCAACACAAAAGAACTGCAAGATGAGTTTCATGCACAACCAAAACGATAATTCTAATACCTAAAATCAGTACTTTTAGTTTAGCCTGTGTTAATAGACATTTCCTCATGTAATTCATCCCCACACATTCTAAAGGAAACGACATTTTCTTCATATTTCACAACTGCCTGATCTGTTTTTAAGACAGTACAGGACAAACTGTTGTTGCCTAAAAGCTATATTGGTTGTTGGTTGAGCGAGTCTAAGCAGAAGTCTCTGAAATCATTGTATTAATTTTCTAAAAGAAAAAGTAACACCCCAGTTTTATCCCTTCCATTATTACACTCTTTCTTCATTCCATTTATTGTTTCTTTGCCTTACAGTGGGCTGTCATTCTATCTTTGTTAATTACAACAATACATATTTCTAGTAAAAAGCTTTACATGGGTGCACATTAACTTCATATTTCCTCAAAAAAAAGCTCACCAGGCGTCATCACCTGTTTCAAAGCTTTCTGAGCAGAAGCAGCAGTTCTCAAACATCTGCACATATAAAGGAGAATCAATTTTAATACAACACACACACAAAGAGGGAGGCAGAAGAGCAGGGAAACTACAAACTAGGCAACCTATGGACATCTTTGAATGGATTATTTTAGCTTAGGCACATCTACACGTTAGCAACTTCTCGCACTACACGTTCACCTGTTTACAGAGCAGCAGGTTTTTAACTGGGGAGACTATTTAGATGGGGCTCTGCACTTCAACACAAACTTAAGGCAGATCCAACAACTTGTTGAGCCATGACTGACTAAATACTGCAGTTGTGAACCACAAGGAAGGAGATACCTGACAACGATGGCCCAGATGTGTTTGCTCCAGAGCCCAGAAGCATGAATAAGATGGTCTCCTGGGATACCAACCTGACCTGTATTTCTGCAGTTGTCTACATGGAGGGAAAAAAAAAATAGCTGTATTTACCTGAAGGGTGCATACAGATCTTGCACTTCCAAATTTGCCACTCAGTTCTGAAAACCTGTCCTGACATTCATTTTTAAATAAAAATAAGCCCTCACTGCTTCTGCTTATGAAAAGATGAGAGGAGATGAATTTAGGCAGGCATTGCTCTACCCTAAGTCTAACCAGTTAAAACACAACAGTCCACAAGCTTCCAGAAAATGAGCCTGCAGCATCACATCCTCTGTTGTGTGTGTCATCCAACTGCAAGCTGGAGCTTTAATTGTAGAGTGAAAAGTGTTTCTTCCAGCCTCTATTATTCTACAACTTCTTAATAGTTCTAATCTTAATAGCTCTAAGTAAGCAGGTTTCCTTTTTGTGGCTACCTCAGGAAAATCAATGGAACCTATGAAGAGGAAAAGCACCCTGTGTAGAGAGCCTACCTGAGAGGACTGTAGGCAGCAGCCTGACTCGAGTTGCGTATGAGTTAAAGTAAGATGGATGGTTTCACAAGGTTGTAACTTGAACATCCTCATTATGGGATTCTATCTGGTAACCTAAAAGGCCCTATAAAAGGCAGCTTCTGTCGGTCATGCTGTTTTCAAAGCTAGCTGATTTTTCCTGTGCTAGGTACACCAAAAATAGACAGGTAAGCTGCAGCCAGTAAATGTAGAAGGGAGTGAGGAGGAAGAGGAGGAGGAGGAGTGCTGTAATGCAGGTGCAGCAGCACTGTTCTTCCGGCAACACATTCCCAAGAGCCCACTAACCTTTAAGAAAAGGGGTGAGTATTGCTCAACAAAACTCAGTTACCCAAGCTTTAAAGATTCTTTAAGGAAATAGATGCATGTACTTAACCCATTACCAGAGAAAACGAAACACAAAACCAAACCACTCACACTAAAAGCTTTGTTCCTGAAGTGGCTTAATGGCCACTTCTTGCACTGCAAGACTCTGACACTTCAGCAGTTCAAGGACAGCTGCCACATGGAAGGAAATCCAAGAACATGTATGTTTAGAGGTGGCTCGGCAGTGCTGAGTTAATGGTTGGACTTGATGATCTTAAAGGTCTCTTCCAACCAAAACTATTCGATGATTAGTGTTAACATAAGAACATAGCAACTCATCTGTTACAAGAACAGCTACGGCAGATAATCAGCCTTGTTGATTATCAAGATAACCAAGCCTTGACAATATTGTGCAAGTTCAGTAAATTTTGATTCAAGTTATAGAAAACCCTTTTGTTAATAACACGTTTGCGGTCAAATCAACCTCTGCTACATCACCACTGACAACGATGATAATACAAAAGAGAGAAGTCTGGTGCAGCCTGCTGTCAATCAGTCCTTCTTTGAGCCACATTCCGTTTCATTCATCGTGCTGCACACCCTACCTCCTTACCCAGAGGGAAGAGAATTAAAAGGTCACATCTTAGGCAATAAAATATATTTAGCTATTCCGTGGGGAGAAAACAGTATCTCTAATCAGTCATCCAAACAACACAACAGACTACCCAGAAGGTTGCATGCTGCTGCACATCAATAAACATCTTTATCTAGGAACTGAAATGAAAAATATCAAACCACTGAAAGGTATGAAAGGGGAACTCAAAGCCCTGTCAGAAAAATTACAAAATTAGAGCTGAGCGCTGCATTCAGCAAATAGATGATACAGACAAGGCAGAAATAAGTAGTGCTGGGAGCTAGGTTCAGATAGCACGCTCTGGAATTTTGAAGTAACAGAATAAAACAATTGGGATACTTTCTATATCTGTCTGTATTTTCTTTTCGGTCTCTCTACTGGTCCACATTTAAGTCAGCTCCTCTTTTCTTTACCTCTTCAATCTTTACACGACTGCTTCACTGCAATCATAAATCTTTTTTAAAGTAATACCTTGCTCATACCCATTTCAGAATTCTTTTAATCCCTAAAATTGTTTTCTCCTCCACTCCTCCAGCTTCCCTAATTGAAATGCACCAGGAAACAGTCCTTATGGAACACATGGAAATAAGAGTCAGTCCCAAAACTGCATTTCCACTGCATGGCAAAAGAAACATGTGCTTAAAGAAGACAAATCCAGCAGTAGGATGCTAGGAAAATACATTTATTTTTGCTGTCCATGCTGCTACCAAAATACATATAGGAGACTCATCATCTTCCTGCAGAACTGTAGCTATAGAACGCTTTTGCCACTAGAATTATTGTAACTAGAATAAGACCAAGGGGTATTCTCCATCCCCGCAAAAAAAGCCTTGGCTTATGGCATTTCATCTCCTGAAAGACCACACAGCCACACTGAAACAAGGTTTATAACCTGATTGCAGCAAATTGCATGGTGAAATAAGAGGTACTTCAAATGCCAAACCATAAAGCTCTTTGAGACTGGAAGAGAAAAATCAAGATGACGTGATTACAAAACCAGCACCAAATAGCTGGCTACAAAAGAATGATGACAGTGGCCATGCCTGGAAAGGGTTTGAAGCCACAGGTATCTGCACCAAAGAGGAAGAGAAATGCAGGTTCCTTGATGAGGAAAGTACGAGAGAAAGAACACAGGAAGAAACGTTGCTTGTGGCACGAAAGAAAAGCAACAGTAAACTTGTTTGGTCAACTTTGCCAGGCACCCATCAGTGAAGTTTAGCTAATGCTCTGAGGGAGAAAACAGCAGCACACAAAACCCAAACCAAACCCAACCCCAAAACTGCAACCCCCCTCAGTTTACGTGCAAGCTATCACACACATACACAGCGTGCTGTAGCAGTTAGAGATAAAAACCCATCTCTTATGCAGTCAATCCTTTGTCAGCGTGGAATTAAATGTATGGCATACAGGCATTCCTACTGATAGAACCCTTTTTGCTGGGGGTTTTAGAGGAATAAATTCATTATAAAGGTCCTCCTCAAAAGAGAAGGAAGGGAAATAGCAGCTGCTTGCCAAAACCAGCCCAAAGGGACATGCAGAACCATAGACAACCACCTCTCAGCTTTCCCATTGACCAACTTGGAACTTTCTGTACTAATTGACTTGATTCCTGCTCCTGCCCAACTTCATCTGGCTCCAGAAGCAGGTTCTGAAGACGTCTTCCAGAATGAGATATCATGGCACACAACCCCAGGTGTCAGAACCTGACCCTCCCAATATCTAAAGGATCAATTCACTACAACATGGAAGAACATGTTAATTTCTGTTGCTGCCTACAGGTCCTAGGTATGCACGTGAATGCTTTCTGGAAGAGGAAAGTCTGAAAAAACCCAAACCAAAACAAACCAAAAAAAAAACCCTACAAATTTCTTAAAACTCTATTGAATTGGGAGTATCCCTGTGCTTTCTGCACGTGTTACTCTTTCCACAACATTGTAATTCTTGGCACTTGGTTAGAAGTATCCAGCACTGTGCTTGACTGTTCCTCATAAAAGCTGATTATGCTCCCACAGCCATTTAAAGATTCAAATGTATGCAAGAATTACCTATACACCTACGGGTTTTGTTCATCTTTTAACAGTGGAGGAACATTAATTTCCAATAAATAATAAACTTGGTGAAGGAAAATTAATTTATGACACTGAAAATAATTTTAGCCACTCAGTTTGCCCCTCCCAGTCCTATGTGTAGAAGACTAACTGGCAGCAGTGACTGCAGCACCAGTTTCAAGCATGGGATTTAAGCTGGCACTCTTGTTAGGGCTGAGGTAATTTAAGAGGAATGTCAGCATGAATTTACTTTTCAAACTTTATTACTCTGCTTTTAGAGGAGAAAGAATGCCTGCTATTGTCTTTTTTTAAATATTTACAATATCTTTGGTATCTGGTTTTAGTCCTGCAGAACTGAAATCAAAACTCATATCTCTACACATTGTTTCTTTTAGAAGATGATGGAAAATAATAACAAGCAAAAAAAAAAATCATTTCATGAAAACAAAGTTTTTAAAGAGAAATGTGACCACTCGACAGCAGACAAAGTTCAACGCTACTGGTGAATTAAAAGGAGATACACGTGGACAGCTCTGCAAGCTGTGAGCAGTTGTGAGTCTGGCTGCCTTTGGTATCCAAGCCATTCAATCCCAGCTTCCTCTGAACGTGCAAGTTCCTCCTATGGAGAGTCACAAGGGGATGAACATCTCAAGCTAATGAGATCTACATCGGTTGCGTAACTTTAATCCTAACTCAGAGGCCACATTCTCACCCTCATGTCTGCAGATTGAATTTCCCCTGACTTCTTTTGGTGGAGAACAATGTAACCTATTTTTAAATAATCTTTATTTCTCTTTAAAGAGCAGAATGTCGGAAGCTGCCTTGGTGGCCATCTGGCAGCAGCCTTTTCTCACAGCATAGGGATGTTTCAAAATCACCTCTGTCCCATGAAGGCCTTCCAAAGTCATCTCAACCAGACATACATCCTATTATTACAGGAACCCAGGGAAGACACGTAGAAGATGTGCAGAATAAAGCAGCAAAAGGGAACCACACAGGGTAGTAAAGAGGCAGTTGACGCTTTGGCTTCCCAAATAGCAGGCAACGGAAAAGCCACAGAGTTTCCATGATACTTTTCCTAGGAAGCCAAATGCCTTTCTGAAGACAGTAGTCCAAGTTTGTAATAGCAGCATTAAGGATGAAAGTTAAAGCCCATCCTGTCCGGATGAAAAAGGAATTTTAGTAAACAAAGTGAAACAAATGGAGAAACAACTCGTTCCCTCTATCCCTTCCTGCTCTCCTAATGCCCACTGCTAGAAAGGCACAGTACTGAGGTGACAGTGCCACTCAGCCCTTGTTCTTTCAGACAAGGCTCCCAAGACGATGCCATTTTGAGGTAGACACCTGTCCACTGGCAACAAGCATGAGAGCATCAACTCATTTTAAGCTGTCCAAAATGAGGCTATCACATGGCAACATCTTTCAGCCGCTACAAACCTTGCTTCCAAACTGAAATAGCTACCCAGAGGTGAAAAGCTCCAGATCACATTTCTAATCCCCCTACCAGCCAGTCCTCTCTTTATTTAATAACAATTCATATATTTTTTTCCCAATCTTATGAATATTGCTCCCTTGAAAATGTTTCCCAGATCACATCACTTTGACTCTAATTGAGCAAGGAATTTTACAATGCATGCGAGGAGTAGAGGAGTATTCTGCTGCTCATCAGCTATTTGACAAAACATACTTCTTAAGAAAAAAAGGTCAGAATAAAAATTGGTAGAATGTGGAGCTCTAGTGGTAGTGGGGAAGTAGAGCAGCACATAACACCCACTGACAAAAAGTAGATGCTGCCCTTCAGTCTGAAAGCAGTAAGCAAAAACATCGCAATAGATGAATTTAAACAAGGAGGAGAAAAAGGGAGAGATCTAGGCATCAAATTCAACAATGTTTCGGGCTCACAGAATACCTCTAACATCCAGCACCAGCTTGAGCAACCCTCATTTTTAGTGCACAAATGTGTAGCTTGTAATTTATTGCAGTTAAAGCCAGAGGAAAAAATAAGATCAACGCTGTATGCTCTGTTAGCCTAAAGGAAAAAATTACATATAGTACTGCAGGAAACCAGCATTCCTTACCAAAACTAACTGGGAGTTGAGGAATTCTAGACACTCTTAAAACAGTCCTAGTCATACATATTGTCCTCTTCGTGCTAGCCACCCTAACTCCTACAGCAGCCAGTAAATACTCTGCTCTCTGTTGTATCATCAGCAAAATACCGTACCAACCACTGCAGTCAGTTTTAACCCTGGGATTCAGTAGTCCTTCAGACTGATGAGTCTGGCAGGAATTAAAGCCTACACATGAAGAGCTCCTACCGGCTGAGATACAGAGCACTACCACACATCTTACTGGCAAGCAGCAGCAGCTTAAGTCTTGTTGACAGTTGGTATTCCACCTGTAAAGGAGATGTTCTTTCACAGAGAGCAGCAGGATTCGTAAAGCAGACGGGGCATCTTAGCGTGCTTCATCACCCAGAGGATGCTGGAATTCCTGCATCACCCTGGGAAACACTGGAGTGATTTTCCTAACTTCTAAGATGCCATTTCAACTTGGGTATTTATTAGCAGAAGTTTATAAAGCTAAAACAATATTGGCAGTCATCAGACTGTCAAAAAGCAGCAGGAAGAAGACAGGAAACATTACGGCGTGTGCGTCTCCTAACAATCAAACCCAGCATCAGGAGGCTGAGTTTCCAAAGTCGGTTGCATAAACACACACGGTTTTGAACCCTCAGTATAAAACCTGTGATTCCTTCCTAGGCAAACTGCTTTCATCTGAGCCTACAGCAAAAAATGAAACTGAAAAGCTCTTGTATATATTACTGCTAACTTGCAACAGACTCTCCACCTATTTCAATCCATGTTATAAATCATTCAATATTTTTGCTAAGAACTTTTCTTCTACTATCCAAGCTGAGCACACAATGCTTTGATTCATTCCACTTAAAACAGAATATATTTATTCTTGCAAGGGTAGATAATTAACTTCTTCATAAGTGTTATTGTTTGGCATCACTCGGCTTAGCCGGGGCTTTTAACTAGCATTAATTCCAACTCAGTGCCACAGTGGAAACAGATGATTCTGGGGCTTTACACCTTTTCCACCCAAGAAACAGCTGTGGATTGGAAGAGGCACTCCCTGGATCTGACTTGCGTGTGTCAAAACACGGGATACCAAAACCCCTCGAGTGACAAGCCTCAAGAGAGGACTCTTCCAAGCGGCGTTACCTGGTGGGCAGTTGCACTCTGGAGGCGCTTCTCTGGCTACTCGTATTTTTGCCAAGTGCTCGTAGGATTTCTGTGGGCGAAAGAATCGATGTGAGGCCACTGGGCCAGCTCAGCCCGCCCCGGGCAGCGCTCCCGGCCGGGCTCTGGAGTCACCGCCACGGCACCGGCTGCGCAACCAGCGCCGAGTCCTCCGCTTGGCCCCGACCCAAGGGCTCTCAGCCTTCTCCACCCCCACAACAACAAAAACAAGCCCGACGCGCCCCCGGCTCTCTCACCTCCTCCGCGAGTGCCCTCCCGGTCGTTTTCTGGGGAGGACTGAAACCCTGCACCTTCTGAGAAAGCCCTAGTGATGTCTGATGGATCCACCCAGACAAAGCTGGTAACAAAG
>JANHFX010006345.1:0-17400 GCA_027560015.1 Chloroceryle amazona
ACATGGGCTGTTATCACTGCTGACAGCAGACACTGCAAAAACATGCTTCTAACTTCAGAAAGTGCTGTTAATTGGAAATACTGAACTGAAAAGTAAAATCACTGAACAGAATTAGTCCTGTTTTCACCCAAACCAGGACACGTTTCAAAATAAATCCAAAAAAGACTTAAAATTATTTTAAGTGTGATTATACTATTCTTATAGTTCTGAATTATGTACTTATGCAATTAAATTACTATCTGTATTGGATTTATATGGTAGGGTTTTGGTGTCAGGGAGATGGGTGGGGTACAGCTGTTTTAAGATTTAGGCTTTTTTCTCATTGTCCTACTCTGATTTGATTAGTAATAAACTAATCACTGGGTTGAATCTGTTTTGCAAGCAATGACAACTTTCAACAGCATTTACAATTCTAAACTTGAATTAATATTAATTTTTGAAAATCAAATCATGTCTAAAGTCGCTAGCCTCAGCTTAGTCATTGCACACATAGGTATCTAATATCATCAGAACCCCTGGAATATCTTGATCCATAAGTGTAAGTATATAGGAAGGATTCATAGGAAACCTGGCTATGTTAGAACTAACATATAAAGCAGGATAATTTAGGTAATCTATCCATTTACCAACTAGAAAGCACATTTAATTTCTTCCACATTAACCTGAAAAACAGAGAGCTCGTGAGAAATTCTCAAACTTCCTTCTAGATGTTGTCAATGGATTCTCCATTTGCCATAAGAAATCAATTACGAATGTTTCTACACATGAAAGAAAAATAAAGATTACAGCTTGTATTAAAGTATTGAGGATAGGAGTAGAAATAAAAAACCAAAACCCAAAACCCCTAGCATGATATAAAAATTATGTTTGTCTATGAAGTATTTCTTTAACAAAAAAAAAAAAAATCCCCCAAATTTTTTAAACAATCAACATTAAATCCTTGACCCTGTAAGCACTGTTCAGCAATAACCAAAGCATTCATGTGTAATAAACACTGTTTTCAAGATCAATCCAAAACATAGCTCCAAACAAGCTACTATGATGAATATTAACTCTATATCCCAACCAAAACCAGTCATCTGGCTTAGCACATGTATCATTTCCACTTTATGCCATCTTGTATTTTCCCAAAATTATAGTTGGGGGCATTAGACACCGCTGCAGAACAGGTAATCTGACAATAGGAGCAATGCTTTCAAGCTCGTGTCATCCATTCAACTTCTATCATTGTCAGATATGTAGCTAAAAGTAGTATTTCAAAAGTATACATCTGAGTCAGTGTAGAGAGATGTTGAGACCATAACCCAAGAGAGATCTGCCTCCCCTCCTTTCATTGCCAAATGCTCCAATGGGCCTAGTATCATCAGATACTAGGGCTTCCATTTAAAAATTACAGACTTAGCCCAAATGCCACAGCATGTCAGTCAGTCTGTCTAGCTTCTACAAAAGTTTCCTTTTTTCCTTTCTCTCTCTTTCAAAGTGGACCTCTTTCCTGCATATATGATACAATGGCCACATGATCTGTGTGAGATGGGGGAGAAGTCTCCAAAAATTCAGGATACCAACAAAGTTTTAGACCTTAGTTTTACTTAAGGTGTTAAGGCATACATACATAAGATTGTTTGGTCACTTCAGGCACCCTGAGGGGTCACTGCTATGCTTTCTGTAGAAGGCCCTCGTATCTCTTTGGAATTGATCTCTCATCTATGTTTTCACATGATGTCTACAATATTGCTAATATTTTCTCCCACTTCCTGCTCAGTGGTAGTGACATCCATGTAATGGAAAAATCTACAAGCTACAGAGATGACATTTTCTTCCCGATGTTGTGGGAGATAGTAAGGCTATTGAAATACCCCCAAAGCAGGACAGTGAAAATATATTGTCCTTCCCAAGAAAAGCAAATTGTTCCTGAGATTCTGCAGTAATAGATAAGCTAAAAAAATCATGAGCCTTATCAGTCACAGCATGCCATGTTCCATCCTGTAATGTTAATGCATTAAAATAGTGTCACAAAGTTTAGGACAATTGCAGCCATGGGAGAGGCTGCTTTATTTGCTAGTTGGTAATCTACCGTCATGAATCAGGAAATACATGGCTTCTTTAGGGGCCAAATAGGACTGTTAAAGTGGCCAAATAATAGTCACCTGCAACAATCTGAGAGATTTCAGCATGCCTCCCTGGGTAACTGATACTGTTTTGAGGCTCCTGTATTTGGAAGTACCAGTAAACCAACTGGTGCAGTAAAGTACTTAAGCCACCAAAATAGCCTGAATTCCTAAGGAATATTTTCTACCTAGGATAAAAAAGATTTTACCCATCAAAATTTTATCCTCTATTGTTTATCTGGGAAATTAAGTCACACCTACTCAGGCAATAAATGTTGTATATTCTCCCAGTTGTAGGTTGAGTTAGGCTTCATGAGATAGCTCTTCAGAACCATTAAATTAATGTATAAGGTGACCTTGTGGGTAAGGGGAAGGATCTCTATGATTACTTCAGTCCCAATAAGAGAGATCTGTTGCCCGTTGTGGCTTGGTTTATTTGTTTTGTTTTCCCATTCTAACAGATAACCAGTGGGATCTATGACTGATAGTCCTTCTGTTCCACTCCAGCATCCTGGCACACCTGGAGTTTTGTCATGGCTAACCAATGCTGATGTTGGTTTGGATATTGTTTTCAAAGCATGACAGAGATTAGGTCCAGAAAAATATTAGACGAGGTGGTTTCTTTCACCTCCTCCCCCTGGCTAGCATGGGGAACCAATAGTGTTATTAGATCAATACTATACATCTTTTGATGGCTTCTTTTTCAACTACTTATATAGGTTCCATCAATAGGTGATTGACTTTCCATCAGCTTCCTTTTTAGGTGTACCTGCCTGGAGAAGTGCTAAAAACATTTCCCTGTGTGTCGCTTTCCTTTCAGGCTTCTGTGCATGTATAATGTGTGTCCTGAGAATTACCTTTTTGGACTGGTATTTATCCAGTTGTCCCCATAGGAGGATGGCATCAGCAACAGGTTTTCCCTGGGAAGTCCCCAGTAAGACAAATGGTAGCCTTTAGTATGAAGAGGCTGCCTGTGAACGAATGTGACTGCATACCAGAAATGAATAATTTGTTAACTGGTCTCAGAAAGGTTTGGGAATCTATTCTTTGCTTCACAGCAATCTTCCAAAGGTACGTCCAGCCTCTTCCACATGCTTCTGTACGACTGATTTATCATCCCAGTGAAAAGGAGAGGGGTACTGTACTTAGAGAGTTCAATCAAAGAATCATTTAGATTGGAAAAGGCCTTTAAGATCATTAACTCCAACTTAACGTGACAAAGCAAAGTCCACCACCAAACAAAGTCCATGAGTGCCAAAACTACACATCTTTTAAATATCTCTAGTCACCTCCTGGTGACTCAACAAGTTTGTTGTAAAGTCTGTTACAATGCTTGATAACCTTTTCAGTGATGAAATTCTTCTTAATATCCAATATAAACTTCCCCTGGTGCTGCTTGAGGCCATTGCCTCCTGTCCTATCACTTGTTCCATGGGAGAACACACTGACCCTGACCTTGATACAATCTCCTTTCATGTAGAGAGCAGTAACGTCTCCCCTTAGCCTCCTCTTCACCAGGCTAAACATCTTCAGCTGCTCCTCCTCAGATTTGTGCTCTAAAAAGTTTAATTGCTCTTCTTAGGACACTCTGCAGCACCTCAGTGTCCTTGTACCGAGGAGCCCCAAACTGCACACAGTATTCCAGATGCAGCCTCAACAGTGGCAAGTACAGAGAGAAAATTCAGTACTGTGATTCACATAAGAAAGTAGGTTTGATATATTTGAATTATATTCCTTTTGGAGTAAATTAAATGTAACATTCACTCAATAACTTGTTCCATACCCTTGAAATAAGATCACAGAATCAGAGGGGTATAGGGAACCCCTCTATACAATCAGGAAATTCTCCTCCTTTTGTGGATTACTGTTACATTCTTGGAAACCATTTCTTCTTTTCAAGAACAAGGTAAATTATCTTCACATGGTAAAAAATAAAAACCAGAGAGGTGTAAAAATACCAAAGTTTTGCATTATAGTTCAAAATGTAGCTTTAATATGCAGGAGGGTAGGGTTTAGCAAGTTCTGAATTCACTCTGAATGGTCACACTGAACTTCAGATTACATGTTTCGAGAAAGATATATTTCGTATTTACAATTCTTTGTACATTTTTTTTGTATTCTGTTGCAAAAATTGTAAGGGCGGTTGAGGTTTGTACCACTCATTTTCGGTGCTTCATCCAAAAGTTGAAAGAATATTAGTTGAGACATTATCAGATTTAAGTGTTTATTTTTTGATGTCTATGTTGATCATTTTGAAACAGAAAATTCACTAAAGAAATTGAATTCTATTTTAAACTAGTGAAAAAAATGTAAATGTATATTCACTTAACCAAAAATATTGCTGTAGAAGCTTATACACTAGCATAGCCACAAAGAATAGAAAGACCTTTTGTCAGGAACACTTAGTATGGATCTCTTTGCTATGCAAGTCACCTTGGAGAAAATCCATTGTTTATTTTGTGCTAGTCTACTAATTCCAATTGATTTGTCTCTACTCATTCAACTGCAGTTGTAGGTGACTGTTTTTTAAACAGTCTTCTCTTTATTATAAGGTGATAACTTTATTGAAGGTCTAGAAATAGTTTAAGATATCTATTTAATTGAGAATAAGAGGTTTAATAATGCAAATAAATATTAGGGTTTCTTTTTTATTTGTTTATTTGTTTGTTTTTGTCTTGCATTTCAGTAATTATATACAGATATCTATAAGGCCCTGACCAAAAATGTTTTGCAAGAAATTTCAAGCCTCAAAAGAATCTTTGAACAGATCCATCTACTGTACCATAAACAAAGCAGCAGTCTTGTGAAACCAAGTTTCCAAATTTCTTGCCAGTTGTCTTGAAGGGTAACTTCTGAGGTAAAATAATGTTTTGTCCTGTAACTTATAAAATAATAAAAAAAAAATCAACTCTAACAAGTACTTATCAAGTGTCCAAGTCATTTCATGGAAGTTATTGAACAATTATCAGGAAAAATTTTTACTCACTGCCAAGCTATTATGGGGCTAAAATTAAATGTCTGTAGGAAGTTAAAGGTTTTCAGCTATTTTTCAAAAGTCAATGCAGAATCACAGTTGCAAATAAATAAGGAATGAAAAACATGGATAGGCAATTATTTACTTTATTAGCTTTGTAGAAAATACATTGTCATTCAAATAAAAGGCACAGGAAATATCCATAGTTCTGTTCACAGGAAAATAAACAAAGTCTGGAAAACCTTAGGTGGAATACAGGTACCTCTTTGCTGAGGATTAGAATGCTGGGTAACTGTGGAGTATTTGAGTCTCTCTCAAGGATGTACATAAAGAGGAGGAAACATAAGGGGTCAAATGTTATGCCAGAAATGTCCTTCATGCTTCCAAACATTTATGTCCAACAAAGGCAAGCTTTAAACTTATTTATTTATTTAGCAGAGGGGAGGGGAGTGTGTGGAATCTCTTTTGAGAATAATGTTAATTTAAAAGGGTTTGTTTATGGATTGACTGAGATGTTCATTATCTTCTAAAGTTAATACCAACTTTGTTTCTGAAGTTTGATTCTAAAAAGGTTCAGTTTGAATCCATTATATATTCTTGTCAACTTTCTTTGACTATCACAAAATAAAATAGTGTTTACTACATGAATGACAGAGAAGATGTATTCCCTATCTAGGATCTTTTTGAAGGTGTTATTCATTACCTCTAAACACCTTAGAATCACATAAAATCAATTAGTTTTTAAATGTATATTTTTTTGTCCCGTACGTTGTTTTTTTTTTTTCCTAATAAAACCAATCATATATTATTGTATATTCGTAAGTATTTATTTTTAAATGAATGTTGATAATAACAAGAACTTGGACATTCATACTGGAATCAGAAGAAATTATCTTGGTAGGCATGTTCTCTTCAATCTTTCTCATGAAATAAACTCAACATATTGAACACTGCACATCAATTTTTTAATTCAAATGATCAAAATTGTGGCTGACCACTGGGGAGTTGCAATGCAATATGAACTATGTCTCCTGACTGGCAAACTCCATTTAATTTCTCTCCTCTTCCCTAGGAATAAATGTTCCAGTACTTCTAACCTGTGACCTTAGGGAGTAGCATACCTGAAAGTCAAAGTCATAGGAAAGCTAAGTTACTTCACCAGTTTTGTAGTCCAATATGATGGGGAAAAAAATGGATATAGGTGTAATTAAAAAGATGAAAAAGCAAAACCACTATCAGAAGAAAACTGAGAATCATGCATAGAAAAAGATAGATATAAAAATTTAAATGTTATTTGAACGTACCTTCTGTATTAGCTATTCTGAGCTGGGGGCACATTTCTCAATTTCCCCGGGCAAAACAGTTCCTATTTTATAAAAAATAAATATTCATTGGAGCAACAACTTGAAACCTTTCTTTTAAACTCATGTTCAGCACTTCCTTCTTCAAGTCACATTTAACTATCTCATGGATTTCTTTGATATGTGGGACATGTATTAAAAAATGGTAAAAACAAAGTGTCTCTATCTTTCACTGTCACTGTGATTGGGAGCTATAGTAAGCAGAAGTATCTTGCCCTTATAAACTCAAATGATTGTATCTAATCTAACAAAAAACCCTCATCCCAAAACATCATCAACAACAACAAATTCAACACAACAAAAAGTACTTATTTTGCTTCTGTGTTTTTGAAGTGGGTAGGAAAAAAATCTAAGATTAACCTATGTTAAAACATATTAAAATAGCAAAGACTATTCCTATAAGAATAAAAGATTTTATTTCTTCACTTCTGTTTTGTATCAATTTTCACTAACTCATTTCCTTACTGTCTTCAAATTTCAGTGGAAAATTTTCTGTGCTTCTGTCCCTGTTGGTGAAGAATTCATGTTACCAAAATAATGACAATTTCTCAGGAGAGAAGGAAATTAAATAATCCACCAATTATTAAGGACAATTTCACAAGAAATGACAGATGAGCTGATATGATAGGTGCTATATTCTTGGCAGCAGATGATCAAAGGAACCATTAAACTAGCTGGCATTGTTATAACATTAGGTTAATGCATTATGTGGAGAACAGAGGACACGTCTAGCTTGCTCTGTATTTCTTCACATATACCATGGTTTCTACACACCACCTTCAGAATGTAAAGTATCATTTTCTCCATTGTAAAAGTGAAAGTAAAAAGTTCATTTCTACAAGGCTTTTTTTCTCCATGGTGTTAGCCACTTTCACGGTGTGATTTAGATGACATCGGCTGATATATTTCAGATATCTATCCTGAGTGAGAAAAAAATGTACCTTACAAGTACTCTGACAACCACACTAGAGCTACTTTAGAAACATCCTGTGCACCTATCCCAACATGAGCTGGTGGAAGGCACACTGTTTTTTTCAAGTCATTGATGAGGACCAGCTGAAATCAGAGCACAATATTTTGTGGCCCTGTACCGGTGCAGAGGACAAGGCTGCAGTGCTTCCCCCTCACCCCTGGTGCTTCTCTGCTGCTGCAAGACAGTAGGGCATCTTAGGGGCTGCTGTTCTGAAGTGTTTGCACAATTTCCCCAAAGTCTGATGTACTGCACTGCATTTATATCACCACTCTCCTGGTCTGGCATTGCCTGGGTTAACCGACTGAATGTTCTTTATCTGACCATTGACAGTTTAATCAATTATTACCTCTTCCATCTGCTGTTGCTTGTTACTTCTTCACATTACTTTTGGGTACTAATTTTCAGGCAGTATCGTTAAATTCTTCGTGTTACTTGGATGTCACTGAAGTCACTAATCTCCAGGCAAATGTTTACATCCATTCACCAATCACGTTTAAGGTGAGTTTTAGGGAGTCCACCCCAAATTAGAAATCTAGCTAATAGATAGACCTAGGTACCTTCACTGGATAAGTCACACTTGAAGTAGAGTGAAAAGGGCTCTGGAAGAGCCTATGCATCCTCATCATCTGTAGATGAAATTTGAAAGACCACAAATAAATTTAGGCTCCCAACTAAATGTGGTGTGAAGTCACTCTTCAGATAATTTCAAGTATTTTTTATGGTCAGATGATTTAGAACATCTCATCTTTTTGTCCATGTCTGTATCTGTATTAATGAACCTGAGATAACTTCTAGGTTCCTACCAGCCACATCCTAGCTACATAGCAGAATAGTCATTGAGGATCTTTTTTGTGAACATTTAATACTCCAATAAATATATTAAATATCCCAGACTATTTTAAAGTGTAAATAATACTACTACTTAACTATATACTGAGGAAGGTTAGAATGATATTTTAATAATAGCTAAAAATAAATCATACACAAGTTTTCCTGTGTTCATTGAGAAAATTCTAGTCCAAAAAAAAAAAAAAAAGTAGATGTAGAAACATGAGAAAATCTCAAAAACTTCCCTTTCTTCCCTGAAGGTTGCTCCATTTAAAGAAAAGATTTACTCTCCTACAGAGAATATTTTATTTATTATGGTAATACTTGGTAATGACTAAATAATAAACATTTCAAATTATTATATAATATTAAAAAAATATATAAAATAGCTTAAATGAGGTCTGAGATGAAAATAGATTATCTTGACTTCCTTAATTTTTTTCTAATGTCAGGTACAATCTTCTTTTGCTAGTCAGTATTTGTTAACCATTAGGTTGTTGCCAAGAAATGAAAACAAACAATAGACATAATTTATATATAGATCTATCACATTTGTGCCAGATTGCTGTAGAGCTGCATCATTTATGTTCTCTATGCTGGCAAGTATCGCTAAAAAACCTTGGTTTGGATCTGTGTTGATGGCACATAATTGCATCATTGATGAGACTGGCATAGAATATGGGAAGACTGTGTTGGCTTGTGCCCTGAAGAGAGAAAAGAATTAAAAAAGAAAAAAACCCAAAAATCAGTATTACCCAAGAAAAAAGAAGATAATCCCCTTTGAATGAGAAGACAGATACCAGCTTCCAAGATATTACTGTAAAAAATTGAACAGGTGAACATAAATACTCTTGGGGAAAAAAAAAAGCAAACAAACCAACAAAGCAAACAACAAAATAAACCCCACAAAACCAAAAGAACAAACAAAACAATAACACCATAACCCCAAACAGTTGAAGTTTAACTAGCAAATTCTTATTTCTTCTACAGAAAGCCATTTATTTATTTATTTTTCTGCAGCTTTTTGTTTCTCCTTCAGTCCTTCTTCCCTGTGTTTCTCACTCCTGCCTGTGATATTTGAGGTATAATTCACCGAGACTTTTTTAAAAACCTCACATATTATCTCTTTATATCTCCCTTGGATTGTACCTTCTTTACTTCCATTTCTTTTACCTTTTCTTCTTCATGCCATGACATCTTCCTGTTATTAATCTTTTTTTTTTTTGACCTCAAATAATATTTTCACATATGCTTTGGCTTCCCCAAACTTAAATAGTAATCTTAATCACCTAACCACAGAACCACATAATTTCTCCTTACTGTCATATTTTCTCTGCTTTAATATTGCTCTAATTGACTCTAGCACAGATGATTCCTTTGGGTAAATTTAACTATGAATTTTTAGCTTTCATTCTTTTTGACCTATTTCTTCTGTTTAAGATTATTGATATAATTGCCTCTTCAGGAAGATATAATGTTTCTTTGGTCTCCCTTTACCTGTTCAGACATGTAAAATAGGTCCTTCTGAAAATATACTTTCATAGCCCTCTGAAAAGCTTCTAAAAATACAGGATACTTCAATGTATAACAAGGTACACTGGAATTTTTTCCCTGTAGCTTTAACATTTAACATTTTAATGTTCGCTTTTTTTTTTTTTTTCCTTACCAGTTAATTATGATCACCTATAAAACCCCATATGAGTACTAAAAACCTGGCAAGGAATTTTTTCCATTTCTTCTCTTTAATAATGTACCACAATTGTTGAAAAACTTTCATGTAAGCAATATCAAATCATATTAAGCTTTGGTAATAGCATATGTGTACCTCTTAATTTTACAATTAAATATTAATTTTATTGTCATAAAATATAAAATAATAAAACAAACATGCAGAGATTCAAAGGTATCATCTTCTCTGATACTTGAAAAAAGGCAACAAAAAAAAAAGGGAACAGGTTTTATTCTTTCCTTAAAAGTCATTCCCAAAGGCAGAGAATTATCTTCTTTAGAATAACATTCTCTGAGTTGTTACTCCCACAGTCAATTGTTTATCCATTTGACAGTCAGTTATGGATGCATGTTAGTAGTTTGGTTTTTTTTGTTTTGTTTTTTTTTCATAATTTCTGGCACAGATCTGGATGCTCTGGATGGGTTCAGTGGGTGGTTGTCTTACAAATACCTGACACACTATCTAAACAATTAGGTAAATTTTTGCCTGAATTGGAAGTGAGATGTCCAACCAAAAGGAAGTGGAAAACTTTCCTTTGTGTCACATGAGTTGTTAATGTAGATTTATTTCCTGTATTTGACGCAAAATAATCAGTGCACTTAAATTTGAGCCTTGCTTTAGGACATGCCAATCACATTCTCAGACTTAATGGTTTTGAGTAATGGGGTATTTCACTCATGAGCAACTTCTTTTAAAATACATATCTATAATCTTAGATACTATCTGCAATACATGATTTTTCATCTTAACATGAGACTTTCTTTGATAGTCATTCTCTGTGTGTATATGAGGTTTTAGCTTTGCAAAAGACCACAAAAAAATTACTCTAGCTGCTTGTCTCCAAAGGTATAGCATTTATAGAGATACCAGAATTTATACCCAGAGACCGGAATTTAAAGCCCTCAGCTGTTTTAAAGAAAAATCATCTTCTAGCTAATTCTCCCAATTATCAGAATTTATTTGGGGTTTGTGGGTTTTTTGTTTTTGTTTTTTTTTTCAGGTTGGTTCAGGGTTTTTTTCTCCTTTTTCTCCCTTTTTTATTTTTCCCTATGTACTAATTAACAACTATTTTACAAAATAAGTATAGCTTAGTGAAGTTGTGAAGGATACCATTTTAATAAAGAGAACAAAAAAAAATTATCACAGGTAACTATACAAAAGAAAGATCTACCTCTAGATAGCAAAGGAAAAATGTTTAGAAAAGTTTCTTCTGCTACTGGATTTTGGAACTTGTTTGCTTTTTTTTTTCAGTGCTGCTAATATGGCTTGTTCTTAATTGTTGCACTATTGGGACAAAGCTCATTTTCTGATGTAACAGTAATATTATGGGCCAGTGGTTATGGGGGTTTTGTTAAATGGAAAAGAAGTTGGAAAAGAGGGTACTACAGAAAAGGAACTGGAAAAAAAGCACGCTGTTTATATTAATTAACAAAAGAAGATGAAAAGAACTTCACCCTTTTCATCCTGACTACATTTACCAGAATGTGCATTCAAAATGTAGGTGACAAGATGAACGTTGTTAGCAAATACCCATAGTATCATCACTAAATTAACAAATCATGTTCTTATCCCTGTGTTTTTATGATATCCAAAAGAAAAAAATAAAACAAACAAACCACGCTCTTCTTCTCTCAACTGCCAAATTAGTGACAATGAATGAAGATAAAAGATGTCCTTCTGGTCTACAACTGAGGTAGGGGTTCTTAAGGTTACATTTCCTTTCATATTTGTCCATTTTTTTATTTTTATTTTTTTTTCATAGAGGGAGAAAAAAGGAGTTACATCAGTCTGATGAGGTTTCTCATTTTAGGAGGAAATACATGTTTTATAAAAGTTACACTTAAAATATATATCTACACACACAAAAAAAAAAGTCTTATAACTATCATGTTGCAATTAGCAATTAAATTTATATGCTGGAAAGGCAAAGAAAAAAAAATAACACACTAGCAACTGCTCTATTGATAATAATTTAAATATCAAAGCTTCAACTATCAGTTTCCTTTCTGCATTCTTTGGCATGTAATTTTTCTTGCATGGATGTTCTTGTGTTTTGCTAATACAAATTTGATTGTGAATGCAAATAGATTTAAATATGATTGCAGAAATTCTTATCATTCCTGGTTATTCGTTGTTACTAATTGCATAGTATGTGAGATATATTTGTATTGTTTTTATTTTATTTGTCTTCATCAGACCTAGTTATCCTAGAATCATTTCATATCTATTAGGAATATTTTGATAAAATAAATGAGAAGCTCATGACTTGTTTCTTTGTAATAAAAAATATGATATTATGGCTGGAGAGCTTTAGTTTTTGCTATGTACAAGCACTCTAATGACCAAACAGTTGTACCTTGACCTTACATGATACTGGAAGTGTGATTATTTGGAAAAGTTTTGGGCACAGGAACAGTTATTTTATTAATTCTGCAGTCAATAGACCAGTAGAGTTGGGAGAAAGAATAGTGAATAATCGATAGCAGCTTATTTTCCTGTGAAAGCAAAGTGGCATATGGCATAGAGTTTATTCCAGAGAGCTGAACAGCACTGATGATCTTGGCAAAACAAATTCTTAGATTTCAGTCTATGAATATTGCCTCCTCATCACAAACCCTTAATGGATGCTTGACACATATCACAGAGTTCTGGCTTTGGTGCTTACTTTCCTGTGCAATAGACTGATTTGATTAGAGAGTCATAAAAGTTTTAGTTCTCGGGCTACTTTACTGGTAGATTGCATTTTGTTGCCATTCTGTGACATGACAGGACACTAAATATAATATATTTATATATAATATATAATATATTATATATATTATATATATAATCCCAGATCATTTTTATTCTTCACTCAGATGAAAGAAATTAGGACACAAGTTGAACTTCTAGTCCACTGTCTTGCACCCCAAATTGTCTTAATCCAAAGACACACGAGCTCATATATTTTGGCTTTGCAGACAGAAAACTAGGAGATCTCCACAGACTCTCTTTCTATAATGTGCTTTATATTTTAATTTGGTTTCATACTATAATCAGAAGTTACTTGTTGTGTAGTTATATGTGTTTCCTTGACAGTATGCTGTGTATAGAGTATGCTGACACACTATGTGGTAGGCACTTTCTTGAACTGTGATGTCTTCATCAGTTACAATATCACAGCGGTACAGAATTCCTTCACTGTCATGTTATTACTAAGAAAAAAACCCAAACCTTTATAAATAACTAAAGAATCTACAATATGTGTACATGGTAAAATGTCCTCAAAAATCTCAAAAATTACTTTTTCAGCAAATGTTTTTCCATCTTAAATGCTTAAATTTCTTTTTTAATATTACTATCAGCAACATAATGTTCTTTATTTTTAATTATGCAATTTAGCCACTTAATATCCTATTTTTAATAAAATAATTCTCTGAATCTAATTTAAAAGTTTTGATCAGTCTTCAGCAATAGTTAGTTAAGGGATGACTGAACAATACTGAATACATTTCTTTTTTGCTCTTCTGTCTTGAATGTATTACAATTAACTGCAGCTGTATGAATTAAAATTCTTTTTAGTCTGTTTGTCCTCCATATGACGTGCAAATATAAACCATGAGGATTTTCTTCCATGTTTTAACTAATCTTTATGTCCTCATAAGATACAACTGGTAATGTTATCAGCTGATTAGTTATCATATTAAATACTGTTTAGGTAAGTGCAATGTGACAGATTGTATTACTGTTTCACAATATATCTACAATAGTAATGCTAGTCATCTTACGAAAAATGTAAGTATTTAAATATTTTATCTAGTGACAAAATGAAGCAGGCATAGTCAAATTACATAACAGAATGCTGTTTTCTAAAACTTGCTGAAGCTTTTATGTATTTACAAATGGATTGATTTGAACTGGTGATTTTATGAAACTACTAGTTTCACTGTGTAACAATAATACATGTATGTCTTTGTTTTGGCTGTGACTGAGTTTCTCTTCTTCTATTAGCTGGAATAGTGCCATGTTTTGGATTTAGGATGATAATGTTGATAACACATTGATGTTTTATTTGTTGTTGAGCAGTGCTTACCCTGTATCAAGGACTTTTCATCTTCTCATACTCACCTGCTGGTGAGGAGGTTATGGGTGCACAAGAACGTGGGAAAGGACACCACCACCAGCACACCCCAACTGACCAAAGGGCTTTTCCATACCATATGATGTCATGCTAAGCATTAAAACTGGGAGGAGTTGGCTGGGGAGTGTCATCCCAATGCTCAGAGACTAGTTAGGCACTGGTCAGCAGGTGATGAGCAACTAATTGCATTTGCGTGTCACGTGTTTTGTATATTCTTTTAACAATATAATTATTTTCCCTTCCTTTTCAGTCCTATTAAACTGTCTTTATCTCAATCCACAAGTTTTACCTTTTTCCTGATTTTGCCCTCTATCCCCCTAGGGGAGAGTGAATAAAAGGCTTTGTGGTGTTTATCTGCTTACTGGGTTAAACCACAACAGTATAAATACAAGTTTATGATACCATGCAAATATGTTTGCTTGTTTGTTTTCTCTTTTATTCTAAATGCCTACAAATATTGTCATAGTAGCCCAAACTTAGACAAAAGCTCCACAAATTACCATACTAAAGCAAAAATGAAACAGCTCCCCACTGCTTTAGTAGAAAGCACAGCAGAATGCTTTAACTTCAGGTAGTTCTTATTTAGGATGCTCAGCCTTCTGTCTGTCAAAACTTATGTATTTGGCCTTCATTACTAGACACCTTAATATATGGGTCTCATACAGAACACAGCAGGTTATCTTGGATGTTATTCAGCATAGTTTTCCATTTACACATTAAGAGTACAGAAACAATAATAGAATCATAGAATGGATTGAGTTGGAAGGGACCTTAAAGATCACCTAGTTCCAACCTCCCCTACCGCTGGCAGGGACACCTCCCACTAGACCAGGTTGCTCAAAGCCTCATCCAGCCTAGTCTTAAACACTTCCAGAGATAAGGCATCCACAACTTCTCTGGGCAACCTGTTTTGGAGTCTCACCACCACAGTAAAGAACTTCTTCCTAATGTTTAATCTAAATCTACCTTGTTATAGTTTAAAACCATTGCCCCTCATCCTGTCAGAGAGAACTTAACCAGACCTCCATGACTTTTCAGAAACGATGGAAAGTGGTGGTTTTGCAACTTTATCCACTAGTTCCCTCAGGACCAGTGGATGGATCTTGTTCAGTCCCATGGACTTGTGTACCTTCAGGCTCACCGGATGGTCTCAAACCTGATCTTCTCTTACAGTCCTACAGTCATCTTCAGAGTGATGGACACAAAGAAGACTTAACCAAGAGGGTATGTATGCATTTTACTATGTGGTATTTCATTCAATTTAATCTGTCAAGAAAAAACTATATAAAAAGTTTGTTGTCATCCATTCCTTATATCCATTCCTTATGCTAATACAACATCCATCCTTATATCCATTCCTTATGCTAATACAAAGCACTTTCATTGCAAGGCTGGAGAAAAAAATTAATTGTACAAAAAATTTGGGCTAGCATGTGACTCTTGCACTACATCTGCATTGGGAATAGAAACAGAGTTATATAATGAACTCATGACAATTGTTGGCTTTTTCTACATAATATGAGAAGCTAAAAGATAAAACCATATGAAAAGAAGCTCAAAAGGAGATTGGACTAGAAGATCTTGAAAGGTCTTTTTCAATCTTAATCAGATAAAATAATTTTCTAGGTTTTAGGATTACATCACCAGAAATAACACAACTGCCTCAAAAAATAAAATATACATTCTGTTTCTTGATCTAATTTCAGCAATTGCATGTCTGACAAGTCACACATAATGTATGGGCAAAACTAATCAAAACCAGAACACAAGGGCCAGAATGAAATGCCTGTAATATATAAGTGTCACAAATAACAGAATAACTCATCTGATGGGTAGAGAAGGGTCTGATTCAGTGTTCCAGGCCATTTCATCACACAGTAAGAGCTCTGGTTGGGTATAAATTCACTCTGAAGAAACACAGACGGAAATTAGACCACATACCAAAATATATGTGCAGTGGGATAAAACCAAAACCAACAAACAAACCCACAAAATTTTTACTGAAGAGCTCGATATATTTACAAGTGTTAACTACAAGGTAGTAGTCAATTACCCTGAAGATCCCTTGCAGTCATATGTTCCCACTATCTTATGTAGTGGCCATAATACTTAAAAAGCTCCTCCTATGGACCAGAAGAAGGATTATCTACATTGGTTTATATTTTAAACATTACTTTATATGTATAAAGGAGGTTTTTTGCTTGCATATGAGCTTGTATTGTGATCCCTCAAGAGCATAACACTTCCTTGGAAAATTTAAGGAAGTAAATAGACTGAATTTTTTATAGTTCTGAATCTAAGCTGAAAAGGAATACTTTGTTCTGTAAACACTGGTTGGGTTGTTTAGTTTCTCACTTTCATGTTTTTCTTGTCATGTTTCCATCCAAGACTTCAACTTTTGACTCATAACCAGAAAAATAAATCATATCTCCACGGAGATCCCATTTCTCCCTTTAGATGGAACTGACCTTCAAAATTCAGAAATGATGCAGAAGAGAGTTGTGCAACTGGGGATCTGGGGCTAATGGACTCCTGTCATAGCTTTATTAAAGTTAGAATGTAGACCCAGATATTTTTTTTGTTGTTACCATTTTTTTTCTTAAAAAACCATTTTTTTTTTTCACATTATCTGGATTTGTAAATGTATACACAGATGAGAGGATTTTATTTATTTATTTATTTATTTTGTCCAAAGGCCCAGAATAGCACAAAAGAGATTTCTTGCTATGACATCTTACGGACTGTACTGAGTTTAGGGGTTGTTTTATGGTTCTTTTTTCCCCTTCTATATTTTTCTATATTGTTTGAGTGATTGAGCTCCACAGCAAGAAAATACTGTCTTTCCAAGAGGTGAGAAATCCAGGCATCATGGAAGATGTTCTCTATAGTGAGACTTTATCCTGTTGAGCAGAAAATGGTGAAATTAAAATTCAGCTCTTATAAGGTACAATAATATATAGTACCTCTTATGATGTACTATATATTCTAGAAATGATAATCTTTCCCCTATATTAATTGACAGATTTCAAGAGAAATAACTGCAAACAGGTTTATATTTTCCATGTTCCCAGATTTGCTGCTACAAGGTTCAAAAAGGAAAGGAAAAATAAATGTTTAGAAATTAATATTCTCCCTCAACTTATCTGTATAGGTTCTCTTTGCAATCAGATATGAATACATTTTTATATGACTGTCACTGTAAATTATTACTTTCTATTTTTTTTTCACTTTCATGTACAATTTCATTATTTTGATGAAAGTATGTGAAGATTCTGGTTTATACATGTATGCTTTTTATTATGCTATC
>JANHFX010006346.1:2387-23266 GCA_027560015.1 Chloroceryle amazona
GGTGCTCAGAGCCCCGGCCACCTCCCCTGGGATGATGCCAGGGATGGGGCAGCCACCACCTCTCTGGGCAGCCTGGGACAGCCTCTCACCACCCTCAGCAGCAAACCTCTCTCCCTTCCCTCCAGTCTAAATCATCTATCAAGATGATCCAGATCTCTTAAAAGCCTCCTAAAAATAGTTGAGTGGTTTTAACCAGCTATTTTCACAAGCCCAGAAGGGGCCGTATTGATTTTTAAGGAAGAAAGCCCAAAAGCAGAAAACAAAAGGGGAAGGCAATAAAAGCTGAACTCCCCCTGCTCCTTTTCATCTCAGAGAATAACAAAGAGATTGACCTGACATTATTACACCCCTCGCTCACTCCCTTCGGGTTATGTTTTTATTTCCCGTAACCAGCAATGATCAAAGCCAAGCACCTCTCCATCACTGTATATTTTCCTTTTCACTCCCAACAACAGTTGCAAAGGCTGCAGCACTTCCTCTCACACCTGTCCTGGACCAATAATCTCCTTCAAACTGGGCTGTGCACAGGAGCTCCATCTCCCATGGTCCCAATAACCTCATCTTCACACTGCAGAGGCAAAAGTGCAACACCCCGGGCAGGGGAGAGGGGAGGGTGATACCCACCCTCAGCCTTGGGTACGGGCTGTCAAAACAGATGTCGTGGCTTTTACAACTTGAATTGTTTGGGGAGAGTTGGGAATTCCACATGCCAGGAGAGGCTGGCTGGAGCAGAGGACAGAGCACGGACGGTGTCAGTAACCACAGGGAAACGGTGAGCGGCACAGAGGCATCGAGCGTGACATCACTGCAAGCAGCTGGGACAACAGGTGCTGAAGAAATGCCCTCCTTGCATATTTATTTTCTACAGCCATTGAAGGACACCGTGACCCTCTTTGCCTCTCAGGAAAAACCAAACCCCAACTTTTCACAGGCCACAATATTTCCTAAATATACATTATTATCTCATCTTGAAAGCAGCTTTTGAGAAGCAACGAAGATAGAGTGTGTGAGATAAAAAGGTGATAAATACATGCCAAGCAAAACATGATTTGTAGGCTATTTAAATGCAGGAAGCATTGGTATATATTTGGCAGATAAGTCTTCTCCATTGTGGTTACTGAGCTGCACCATTAGCAGCAATACAGCGGTAACACTTCTCTGACTTGAGCAGGACCAGACTACTGAACAGAACTGGAAACAAAATCTATCATCAAATGTACAGGCAGTGGGGAAGGCAGAAGCTGGCTTCTGGGTGAGAGATTTTGCTGGCCACTGAACCAATTTGCGATGCAGAGCACAACCAAACTTTTCAGCCTCGCCAAGAAACGGGTTTGCAATGAAGAGGGAACACAGAGACACGAAGCACCTTGCAACAGCAGCTGCCCAGCCCTGGGGGGCTGGATCATGGAGAGGGTCAGGTGTGCAGCGGGTCACTTTGCAGGCACCATCCTGAAACACAACCTCAAAACCTGATGCTGATGCTGAGCCACCCAGCACAGCTTGTGCTTCGCTGCTGGCTGTTCCTGGGCAAGAACACGGACAGAAAGATGAAGATATTCAATGTTTGACATGGAAAACTCATTTGAGGGAGCCACACAACAGATTAATCAGTGCAAAAAGAGCAATTGTGGCTCATCCTCAGCCCATTTGCCAGGGAGATGCAGCAAAGGACGAGAGATCTGGAGAAGTAAGAAGCCACCTGAGCTCACCGCTGACCGCTGTTGCTGGCACAGCAGCAGGATGTGTAGCGTGTAAAACGTTCAAGGAAAATTCACCTTGGCAAACAAGAACTGCTGGAGCTCAGAGGATGCTCGCTTTTGTCACCTTCACAAATGAAGTTTAAGCACTAGAATACTGCTGGAAACAAACAGGCCTGGCAGCAAAACAATCACATTGGATTGGTACTTGCCAGAAAAGTGTGAGTGGTTCAGCTCTATTGAAGAGATTATTTAATCAAGTCATACTTATGCTGCCTGAATGAATAATCCTGCACATATAGACAAAATGTAACATTATTTAAAAAAAAAAAAACCACAAAACTAAGAACATCTGCTCAGCATCTGCAGCGTTTATTCTGTGCAGTTAAACCAAATACATCAGATCAAATCTAAATGTGGCTGGGTTCTGTTTGTGCAACCTCAGCCCTAAATGCAGCTGTAGTTTCAGTACCCAGTAAAATAGGACACACGGGTTTAGACTACAGGTCTTTAAATTCCTTCAGATAAATGCAAGTATATCACACGAGATCTTCTGTATCTCTCTGCGCCGTGAGAAAACGTTTCTGCTGTTGCTGAGTGGATCTGACTGTGATTAGCACTCAAGGAGATGGTAGCAACTATCACCAGACTAGGATGGTGGAATCATTTCACCTGTTTAGTGCAATAAATAGCATTCATTAAGTTATTGGATGCTGTAAAGACGACAGATACGCTCACAGGGAAGGGTGTACACAGAGTGTATATCATCTTGTATACAACTGTTCCATTTGAGCTACTTCTTCCCACAGCAGAAGGGAGCATCTCTGGTTCAGAGAAGACCAGCCCATGCCAACGAGCTGCATTTTCCAGTTTCCTGCCCATGCAGGACTGTAAGGAAGCAAAGCACCCATGGCAAGGACCAGAGGTGGCCAGTGGGTCCTTCCCATCTTGCTGTGCATTTGGTGTTACACAGAATTAACCAGAGCTCACATTTCAGTTCCCCAACACACAGGTTTTCCTCTTTAAACAACCCTCATAATATTAGGACCAGCCAACAACTGATTGGTGAGAATCGTAAGGAGGTAATATCAGAAATTCCTACAGAAATTATTCTTAGAGCTGGTGATGAGCATTAACTTGTTGCCTTAGGGTCACCCCACTGTGCTCTGCAGGGGATCAGTGGGCAACTCAGGCCAAGAGTCCTTAAACTTTCTGGTTTGGTGTTTATAAATAAATAAATAAGGCAGGTGCAAGGTGAAAATGTCACAAAATGATGCTGCAAAATATTTTGCAAATTAAGTTTGCTTGGGAGAGGCAAGGAGAGCTTCCCTTCCACCCAGGAGGGAAGATGAGAGCAAAAACTCCACCTACTTGCTCGGATACAGGTGAGAAAATAGTTTAGATGCTTCTCTGCATTAAGCTGAGCTCAGAGCAGCCTTTTCATGGATCCCAACGGGGTTTGGAGCAGACGTTATTTCCCGAGCACAAGCCAAAGCATTACCCAACGTCTGGCACTTCAGCCGAGGCTGGGAGCAGCCTGTCTCCGGGGGATGCTGGCCTCGAGAGCTCAACAGAGATTTGTTTTCCTTTCTACATCCAGCCTGGACCGAATCCAGCAAGTAGGACAGTAATAGCAGCTAGCAGAGCATCCCACTTTTGGAAGGAATTCTGCTCTTTCATCAACTCCACCTTAAGAGAAGGAAAAGGCAATTTTCCTCCCAGCCCTGAGAAACATCAGTCACGGCATGGAAATGCAGTTAAATGATTATTCAAAAATAAGGAGGCAGCAGCTGACAATAAAGCCCATAGACACCCCTGCACATACCCATCAGCCTCTGTTTCGCTGATTAGAATGAGTGCTACCAATTTGTGCTCTCTTTTGATCAAAGCAGTTTATTTCTGCCTCTCCAAAAGCCTCTTATTTGATCTTAAACTTTGATTGAAAGCTTTAGTGAAGGAAATTCCTCCACGAGTTCAACACTTGGTACAGCAAGCCCCAAACAAGGTGCCTAATAAACGGAATTATTCCTCTTAGTGGATGTGACAAAGGTCTCATTAAGCAGCAGATGTTAACACCATCTTGGGGGCAGTTTAGGAGCACGTTTGACACTTGGCCCATAACTTAGCTGCACATCACTGCTGCAGTGACAGTGGGGGGACAGATGTCCCAGAGGAAGGGCACCAGCTAATCAGGGGCCACATGGTGGGACAGCCACCACCCTGTCCCATGCCAGCACAAACCATCAGACCACAATTATTCTGCATTTTTAGACTTTGATTACCAAGATTTTTTTTTTCAGTTATTTCTACAAAGACAGAATTCATAAGAGATGATAAAAAGCAGTCATTTGTACAAAGACACAATTCATAAAACATGCTAAAAGACAATCTTGAGAAAGATAAAGCATTTTTAAAGTTTATTATTTGGTATTTCTTGGGCTTATGTTTCTATTTGGGCTTATATTTGTATTATATTTGGGCTCATGAAGGATGGCAGAGTACCTGGTCCATCCCTAGGCTCCAGCAGAGCCACGCTGGAGAGCAGGGCAGTATTTAGTGGGGCTATAGGGCAGGTTTGGATGTGTTACTGGAAGAAGCAACCACAGAAGTACAAAGCCAATAAATAGTGGAATTGAGGGGGGGAACAAAGAACCATCACCAAAAAAACCTTCACTGTCTGGCTTGTCCTGTGCAAGTCAAACAGCTCACATGTGCCATCTAGTGATGCTGAGATTTCATATATCAGTTTTCTGAGCAAGACCAAAAGCACTCAAGGTTTGCAGGCCAGTAGCCACAAGGATGGCCACCAGTAAGGCTGCAGAGTCAGCCCTGTCTGACTGCCCCAGGCTGCCAGTGCAGTTCCCCCCAGACACAATGCATGGACTGATGAATGAGATGAACCCAGACCCAAAAAACCCACCAATCCAAACTTCCCAAATACAGTAGCGAGTTCAAATCCATACACTTTCATGCACGTGTACAAAAAAAGACACCTGGCAAAACTAGAATAACTAAATAGCTACCAACTAGATAACATAACTACTCTATAACTAGAATAACTAAGAATTAAATAGCACAGAAGGTACCAAAGCTTAAATCTGAAGAAAACCCAAGATTTTTAAAACCATGTTAATCAAAGATGTTCTGGGACCATTACCCAGGAGCAGAGCACGTGGAGATCAAAGCCTTGGGGCTGCGTAGGATTTCTAAGGGCAAAGTAACAAAGGTGGCAAATGAACAGCAGACACTGGGATTACCATTTTAATTACTGGAAGTGGGTTTGAAGGGCACAGGCTGAAGGAGGATGTGGGAATAACCATTAAGGAAAGAATGGAAATGTCCTGTGCCAACCCATCTCCTGTTGCATTTGTCACTGGGATGCAGAATGAGTTGTGCACTTACCCATCCAGGCTGGGGAGGAGATGGGCAGGGAGATGGCACAGAACCAACAGCCCCTCCTGTGCTGATGGGCTCCAGACCATTTTATGTCATGGCAGCGAGGGATGGAGAACCAGGGCACTTGTTGCTAAGTGATGGCAAAGAAATGCTTCCTCAAACGCTTATTAAAAAAATAAATAAATCAATGGGGTGAGCAGCACGTTCCAGAGCAGCTCACAGTAGAAAAAGAATCATAGAATCATTTGGGTTGGAAGTGACCTTTAAGATAATTGAGTCCAACCATTCCCCCAGCACTGCCAGGGCACCACTGACCCCTGGCCCTCAGGGGGTCTTGGAAACCCCTCCAGGGGTCACGGGGACTCCACCCCTGCCCTGGGCAGCCTGGGACAGCCCTGGACAACCCTTGCAGGGAAGACATTGCTCCTCGTGTCCAACCTAAACCTCCTTTGGAGCAATGTGAGGCCATTTCCTCTTATCCTGTCACTGGTTCCTTGGGAGCAAAAGCTCAGTGAGCCAAGAAGGTCAGAGCAGGGAGGGGCTGCCCAGGAGAGCAGGATCCAAGGTGTTTTGGGGTGGATATTAGAGGGATACAAATCCAACTGCCACCTCAGGAGGTTTGCTCAGACCTGAATCCATGGCTGGGCCAGGCTGTGGGTGAAGTTGTGCTGGTGGGGCAGAGTGCCAGTCACACTGCCCCAAGGGCACAGGGACCAGGCTGCAGCCCAGGGCTCCTCTAATCCCAAAAATTCATTAAAGCTGTGACACAAGCACTCTGTGTTCAATCTGTCCAAACACGTTTCCGTATTCACCTCTAACTGCTCTCTCTTTCATGCTCCCATTTACCCCCTCTGTTGCAGGCTATTTTCAGCCTTCACTGAGGCAATTGCATCTCGCACAGGATTGTTGTAGCCCACCTATTTCTCCAACAAATACCTTCTCAAAGCACAAGATGCAGGGAGGAGAACGGACCAACATTTTCCTTCGCTGCAGGCAGGTCTCAGTTCTTGCCCCCTGAGAAGGAGAAAGCTGCTCACACGTGTCTGCAGCCACCTCGAGGGGCTGGCTTCTCATGGCCATGACCTGACTTTTCCCTTGGTCATTTCAAATTCTGCCGTTTGCCGAGACCTTCCCCGGGACCTGGAAGACACTCCCAGATTCTTCCTAAACCATTTAATCCCCTGCTCCTTCAGTAATAAGAGAAATAGTTTGTCTCACTTTCAACCCCCAAATGATTGCCCTTTTCCCTGAAACAACTGGAGATTTTATCTCTCATTTCCCTACACACCTACTCTCATATTTCTTGAAGTTTATCCCCAAAAGCCCTGAATTCTTCTTGCCTGTTTTTCATGGCCCGCAGCTTTTCTTTTAACATTAAGAGCATCGTTTCTGGCAAGACATTAAGGTGCTCCTCCATTGCCAACCTAAAAGATGTAAATACCCCATTTGCATTCATCTTTTGAAAGTCCCTCCATCCCTGTTGCGATGGTGTCTCTCCCTCGCTGAAATGCCAGCCCGTCTCCATCCTCCTGGCCCAGGCTCCTTCACCCAGGCTGGGATCACCCGTCCTCCTTCCACCCAACGTTACTCCAGCTGTGACAGTCACCCACTTGGTGCAGCAACGGGGGACATGGTTTGGCTTGGACTTCAGGAGCCTTGGTTCTCCTCTGCCTCGGGTGTCATCTTCTGCAGAAATCTCACCTCCTGGTCATGAGTTTGGTGCCAGTTTGAGGATGTTTTGGCAGGCTGCTCACAAACCCAGAGAGAGTTTCTCTTTCTTTTTGCATGCTCCCATGAAATCGTGGCTGGTGTTCCTCAAGCAGCTGTACTGCAGGATACCTTCAGCATCGCTCTGAGTTAACTGCAAGGTTTTAATGCATCGAAACCATTACAACCGTGGAGCTGGCTGGCTCCAGGTCCACAAACACCCACTGCTTGTGAAGAGAAGCATTGCTCCAATGCCTTCAATGCAGGCCACATCTCCTCCTAGATCTGGCTCCAGCAGAACTGGTGCCTGATCCCTTATTCCCCTTTTTTTCAGAGCTGATCTGCACATCTCCAGCAGTCCCCTCCTTGGTTTCCACCACCACCCATGTCCCAGCTGAAATATGCCAGAGTAGAGACAAAAAAATCTTAGTCTGCCTTTGTGGCTGAGTTGTAGGACATGCTCTTAAGTGAGCAAAACCACTCCACTGGAGCGTGAAATGGGATGAAGCTCCCAGAACTTGTGATTACCAGCTGATATTTTTATGTCACCAGATTTTATTAGGCCTTGTCCCCTTCTAAATCAATTTCAGGACTTCAGCAAGAAGATTTGACCTACAAAGTGCAAGAATGTGATTCAGAGCAGCCTCCAAATGAGCAAAGCCTCCAAAAATTATGACCAGCACAATATATGCTGCCGATTAACAGCTTCTTATGCTCTGGGGAGAAAATATCACTTGGTTTTAGCTTTCCTGCATCCCTCGGGGAGTTTGGTTGTCACTGAACCTTCAACAAGTTCTCAGTAGATGGAGGCACAACTTAAGAGTAATTAATTCATTCCCATTTTAGGACCAGTAAGATTTGCACTGCCAGCTGCACACACTTGGTGGGTATCCCTGTAGCTGCTCTGAGTTTAACCTCATAATTCAGAGATGACAAATTAGAAATCCCCCAAAGAGCAAAAGCTCACACTCATCACTTTCAAAGCCATGGATGGCATTTCCCAGGTTGCAAACTCCTCCTTGTTTGACTCTACAGCACACAGGGGAACCGAGGAGAAGAAAGGTTAAGTTCACTTTTCTTTCTGCTTAATATTACTGAAGGAAAAGCATCTTCTGAGACTGGTTTTGGAGATAGGCACCAGCAGCCTTCCTGGAGGGTACCTTGTTCACACGCTCTTGCAGATCATCTGCAGCAGCAGCTTGGCCATGCACATGTGCAGTGCACAGATGTCACCATCTGAACCCCAAAGCCTGAACGGGTTGTGAGCTTTCTCAGTGCAGATCACACACAAGGCATTAACATTTGGTTCTTTGAAGCCAAGTTTGACCTAATTTAGGTCTTCCTTTCTCTTTCTTTCAGTTCCTTTGGCCTAAAGAGACTCTCATGGAGCAGCTCAGCGACCAAGTAGCTGAAAGGTGGGCAAGAGCCACCCCAAAACACCCCAAAAACCCCTACAAGCCCCACGACCAGCAGAGCATCAAAGTGAGCGCCAAGAGCTCTGCTCTGAATGGAGCCTCTCAAACCCAAGTAGGTCACAGTAGAAATAACACAAGGTTTTCCCCTTCTCTGAAGAAGAATCGTGTGCTCTTTATGTGGGCAAGGAACGCGCGGTGGAAGCGGCTCTGGCAGCGCCCCGTCGTACGACGGGCTGGGGCAAGAGTCACACTCACAACCGTTTTCAGGAAGGGTGTCTTGTTAAAACTAAAAGGCTGAAAGCTTTCAGCTTTATGACAGGGAGTTCGGGGTTTCTTTAGGTTTTAATTTGGCTTTTGTTGTTTTGGGTTTGTTTGGGTTCTTTTTGTTTTGGGTTTTTTTTAATGTAAAAAGTACTTAGTGGCAGATTTTGCACAAACTCCCCAACTTCCCCTCTCAGCAGACTCGGAAGCATCCTTTAATACCTCTGAAAATAAGGAAAGCAGTTAGAAAATCCTACTGCTCTGTACTAAAAAGAAAACAAAAGCAATTTCTCCTTCCAACTCTGCACTCCTACGAGCAAGAACAGCGATGGGTCAAGCTGGGCTGTGACAGACATAGCTCAGGAGGATGGTGCTGATGACAGCAGGTTATGAGTGTGGCACCTTAGAGAGGGGGGAGGATCCTAAACAGGGACCCCAACAAGCTGCAGCAGCACCTATTATGAAGTAGTATTACTTGCTTGCCTTTTTTTATCATTAATTTTCCTGTAATAGGACCAAGGTGAATTCCACACCAACAGCTGAAGTGCAGGCAGCCAGTGCTGACACCAGTAAAAGCCAACCTTGTGGTTCTTTGAACATTTGCCTGGCATCTTCCTGAAGCACTTGACCTACATCTTCCTCCTACTCTTCCTTTCGCTTCTGTACATTCAAATTAACTACTTAAAGGAGTTATCTGCTTTTCTGTGCTTTACACCAATACGATCTCTGATCACATGGAGAAAAGCCTCACAGATCAATGCTTGCACTCTGTGACATCGACCACGTAACTTATTTATAAAGCAAATCCCCATCTGCCTTTAAACGAGCTCATGAATGGCCGAGGCCCTTTTGTACTACCTCGGTCAGATTGGGGATTTTAACTGGAATTTAAATGGTATGTGGGGCTTGCAGGCTGTAGGAGCTAGTGAGCAGGTGCCATTTGAGTTGGTCAAGAAATATTTAAGCAGAGCTGGACACAGCCATGATCTTTACAGAAGTGTGGTTGTGTACCAGGCTACGGCTGCTTC
Organism: Chloroceryle amazona; assembly: GCA_027560015.1. Lineage (NCBI taxonomy): Eukaryota > Metazoa > Chordata > Aves > Coraciiformes > Cerylidae > Chloroceryle > Chloroceryle amazona. Next base: position 11,892 of record JANHFX010006346.1, read on the forward strand.
ATCCAACTCAAAACTCATGTCTAACAGGAAGATGACAAGAGTTCCTTGTTTACCAGCTGTTATCCCCCTCATCTCTTGCCAGCCTGCATCAGTCAGAGTATTCCTGACTTGAACCAAAACCAGACCTCCCAAATCCAGTGCGAATAATTGTTGCTGAAAGAAAAGATTCCACTGGTGCCACACTGAGTTCTGCACCACCAGGGTCTGCTTGTGGTACTCAGCACACATTCACCAGCCAGGACATAGTCACTGCATCATCTACTCTGTGCATCAAAAACATAGACTCATAGAATCATCTAGGTTGGAAAAGACCTTCAAGATCAAGTCCAACCATTAACCCTACTCTACATGTCCACTACTAAACCATATCTCTAGTTACATAGGTCCCGTCGTCCTTTTCTGATGCATCACGTGCTTCGTAATAAATGTTGAGTGCTACCAGCTCATGCATGACTTCTGGTAAACAATTTACCTTACTTCTCCAGGCAGCACCCACCAGCCCCTGCTTACAAATTCGTCAGTGCATGGGAGAGTCTCAGACGGGAAGAGGTGCAGAGGGAAAGAGCAGCCACCACTACAAAGAGACTTGCTTCATTTTGATCTTTGCAGCACTCATCAGTGGGAGATGAACCCTGTTTCATCAGGACTCTGCCTTGGACAAAGCCAGGGCTCCATGGTTCATGTCCAAGACCAGCACCAAGTACCAACCCACCACCACATCCTGGGCTGACCTCTGCAGTGGTTATCAGATACCACTTCAAGCAGCAGCAGCAGTGTGAGATGCTGTCTACTGTGATCACCTTCTCTCAGCCACTGGACATCAGTGAAATAAGCAACTGCACCATTGCAAAACCTTCTTCCCACACGCACTGGGCTGTGAGCAGCCTCTGAGTCTCCCAGCTCTGCTGGTGTTAGCACTGTGGCCTGTCCACTGCTGTTTACTCCCTTACAAATAAGCATGAATGGTGTGCATGGCCTTAAATATCCATGGGTGTTATGGAAACATTTGGACTAATTAGCAAAGTCCACATCAGAAAGTGCAATTTCCTGCTACCCCTCCCAGTTCATTATGAATACAAGATCAAGAAGTTAAAAGACCAGCCTTTCAAAAGTGACCAACACTTGGCAGTTTGGCCTTGAGCCGTTAGCCTGAGGCTCTGCAGCACCCGTGTCCAAGCCAGGATCCTCTCAGAAAGAGATCTGCTGCAAATACTGGTTTTGTCCTTACAGTTACAAGCCTCCTATGCCTTCGGTAGCAGCCCCGTTTGCCTGTACGCAGAGGGAGCCTGAGCAGGGAGCAGAACAAGGTGAAAGGCTAAAAAAAAAATAAATCAGATTTGATCTTCTGTATTCTCCCAAGGACAACCCATTCCCATCATTTGAACAGTCTTACTCAAAGCTCAGCCAAGGCCAGAGGAGGGTATTTGGAACAAGAAGGGAACAATCTTTATAGATGTTTCTACCAAGATCCTTCCAACAAGATGGCAACACACAGTACCAAAAAAGCCCTGAAGTGCCCTTATGCACGATGGAAGAACTGTTCCCATGAGAAGACCGTAGGTGTGCATCTTGCTCAGCCCAGACATGTCTTCTGGGTCAACAGTGGGTGTCATTCCCTGTCCAGTAAATGTATCCTGTTCATACTGGTCTTCAACTGCCTACATGGCAATTCTGCCTATCCCATCAACTGTCCATCTATGAAGAAAAGTTAAAGCTTCACCAATAGCACAGAGTAGTATTTTTGGACCCTGGTGGGGTGGCAGAGGAGAACTTGTGCAGCTCTGTGTCTTTGCAGACGGAAGCAGGAGTCTGGATTTAGCCACGCAAGAATTTTGTTACTCCAAGAGCATCTTCATGTGAAGTTGCCTGTGTTACTTTAAACTCAAAGTAGAGTGCAGGGAGTGTGTTATGCTGGTGTGGTGAGGATCTCCTTGCCAGCTTACTTGGTATTCAGGATCCTGGAGAGGAGAGCAAAGCTGCCCACTATTTCCTAAAGAAAATTATAGGGGGTCATTTTTATTTTGGTGTTTCAATATTTGATTTCCAGAGATGCGTTTGGAAATGCTCCTACAGAACTGTTCTTAAACTCTACAGCTTGCCCCATTTGTGAGAAGATTTTGGATCTGTTGCCCAGAGAGATGCTTCTCAATCACCTTGCCAAAGCTCGGGAGCTTCCACGGATGCTGGCACAGAACCCCGGTGGGTTCTTCCAGAGCCCCCAGTATTTGTGGTGGTTACACCACAAGGTGTTTGATCCTCATCTGTGTGTTCAGCACAGCTTGTAAGTACAGCTGGACACTGGGGAAAGCCCAGGAGTGGATAAAATGACAGCACTTAAGTCATTTTCCTTACACAAATACTCTTTCACTGGTATCCTTAAAAATTACATGTAGGTAATTCTCAGTAGGACCTCTATAAATTCCCTGATTCCCTGCTCTTTGCTGACTTTCTCACTGTCAATAATTATTGTGGTTTGCCCATCTCCCAGCAGCACCTTTCTTGCTTTTCCTAATTAAAATGCCTTTGTGGCCATCGTCTAAGAACCTGTAATCCAAACAAACTCAAGCTATTGCACAAACCAGATCCAGCTCATACCTAACGTAAGCCCATTGCTAATCGAGTCAACAGCTACACCCAAAACCAAGGAACCAAAGCCTGTGAAGAGCTCCTGGGCTCCTCCAGCCTGCCTTTCTCCCAGTGCCATTGATCTCTGCCAAACCTCCCTGGGATTCATAGCAACCTAGCTTCTAAAGGGACTAACCCGAGCTTTAAAGATCTCATTTCCAAGGGCACATCCTGATATTTCACCTGCATTTTGCGCCTCCCCCAGCCTTAACTGCTGCTAATGAATGGTGACTGAACCCCTTCGGTATCACAAGCCACGACCACCTTAAGCACAGCTTGGCTAAGCTTGCCATATTTCGCTGGTTTAACCTTTCTTCTCCAACACCCCAAATACTTTTGCCCTTCTCACAACTCTTAATTAGCTAAAGAAAAACCCCAAACCCCAGTGATGCCCAAACCTGAACACAGATGAGGAATATGTAACATCATGTGGTAGTGGGTAATACCATGAAAATACCCATTTGTCTGGATAACTGAGATTCGTTCCAAAATCACGCCTAACATGGAAACTAACACACCACCCTCATGCCAATTATTACCTTCAAAGGCAGCAGCACAGACTAATGCTGTAGACAGATAATATCACACATCCCTATATTAAAGCAAACACAAAATGGTTTAATTTCATTTCAGATTCGCCTGGAAAATTCTGGCTCTCCCCTTTCTTGTACTGGTCCCTACGTGTCATAGGGCTGGCACCAGCCACATGCACCCATCCGACCTCCATCCCAGATGTTACTGCTGCCTGTTTGCCAACCTGGTGGCACCACACCTTGGCTAACAGTCAAGGCCATCACCACAGTATGTTCTAATAGCAGTTCCTGGCTATAATAAGGTGAAAATAAGACTCTTGAGGAAAAGGTCATCATTAACTTCAGGTCTTAAGAAAAACCCAACCAGTCTCTAGGGGTTCTCATCTGATTGGTATTATTAAACTGAGCACTGAAGAAGTTGAAAGTGATTTGAGCTGGGCAGTAAAGTTGGGAGGTATCTTCCAATTCAATCCATTTTTAACAAGGCATTTTATTTGCCGGTTTAGTAGCATTTCAGTAGCTCTCAGGAAGCTTTAACTGGCTTGTTTCATGGAATAACATGTTGCAACACATGCTGGTTGCATGGTGGAGGACAGGCAGCCTATACTGACTAATCCATGTGGGTCCTGTTAGAGAAACCACTCCGGTCAATGGGAATTGTCCAGACTGAAACCAGCTGTTTGTGCAAGCTTTTCTAGCAGCCTGGTTCATTTGGAGAATTAACATCTATTTGCTCTACCTCCTGTCAGAAGATCTGCTCTTCTCCCAGCTATCTGTGTTTCTGGATCTTTCTGTTCTGTGAAGAAAACATCCAGGGAACCACCCCCAGTTGTCCCATGAGGAGTTACACGGGATGATGAGGAATAGAGAGACTGTGCTGGAGTCCTGCATCGTGTGGAAGTGCAAGGAATGAGGATAGTGCAAGTAAAAGAGAGTATCTGCATAACATGTATTTACCTTTCATTGCCAAGAATAAATTCCATGAATGCTTTTAATGTGCTTTTTCCAAGGTTTCTGGCTTGAGTTCTTTACAAAGTGACTGTGGGTCTTTCAGCACAATCTTGTGCATCTGGTTTCTTTCATTAAAGAGTTTGTTTCCTCCTGTGATCAAAACAACTCTGGCAGTTGATGTATCTGTGCAGAGCAAGAGCAGTGCCAACGTCAAAGCTGCTGCAGTTTGAAGTTGGACCTAGACCTGATAAACCACTCCACGAGCTTTTCTCCTCTTTCTCAGCTAAGAATTCAATCAACTGTGCATGACAGGAGCCATCACAGTACCTCCAGCACTCAAGAGCAGAGAAGTGGGGGCAAATCCATGCCCAACTCCAACAGAGGGATAATAACTCCAAGTTCTGCAACAGCCATTCAGCTCCTGGCTGCCAGAACCCTGGTTGGAGGAAGCCCTCGTGGAATGGGGATGAAATGAGAGCAGAGCTATAAAAAGGTTACAGTCCAGTGCATCACCTAGACCAGTCCGTGGAATAACTGGTGACTGTTTTCTCTCTTCTCCCAAAATGTGAGTTAGGTTGGTGATGGAAACAGCAACTAACTCATTTTCATCAGTTTCACAGCCATTTGTGTTGGCTTAATCCAAATCTTTTGGCTGGAGCTTTTAGAGGACCCTCATGGCATTCCCCAGCTTGGACTCATTCTAGGAGTGATGTATAAGGGGAGTATTTCCATTTTGGGGGCTCACTCCATCAAGTCCCCATGAAACACTAGGTCTAAATGTATAAATCCACCACTGGGAATAGTCACCAAGACAGCAAACTGTAATCCTCTATTTCAGGATAAACAAAATGCACATTTTGGGGTCCTTATGCTGAAGTTAGACACTGAAGTCTAGAAATACCTGCTCCTGAAGAGGGTGCAGAAATGCAACATGCCCATCCAGTGGGAAACAGTGTGGATTTGCAATCCAAAACCACTCATAAATTGCTCAGAAGTGCACAGAAACACATCCTTCACAGAACTGATTGGGTGGAAGATGGAATGCCCTGCAGAAAATTGATAGGATCTTAACTGAGCTCCTGCCTACGTCTCTTCCAGAGGACACAGAGGGGAGCAGGCAGTGGATCTGCCAGCACCTCCTGGCTTTGCACCACCACTCAGGGCACGCTGGCCCGTATGTAGCTACAGCACAGCTTGTTCTTGCTCCAAGGAAGGAGCAACCAGAAGTCAGCTGCCCATTTTCAGACACGCTTGGATGTCCAGTACAGACATGTCCAAGCCCTGCCCCAGTGCAGGACCAAGCTGAGGATCTGTGCCCAGTCTTGCAGCAGCCCAGGTGGTGCTCCCATCCAGGACTGCTGCAATCCAAGCAGCCCACTTTCTTTCCTCCCTCCCCTCTTATTTTAATTTCCCAGGTAATTGCTGGGAAGTCTCCTTTAAAAAGAGAGATCAAGTCCCTGCAGATTATAATTAAACATTGGGCAAAAAGCTGGACTGCAGCTTAATTGATGAGCAGGGATTTGGTTGGTATGAAAAATGCCATCTCCAAGCACTGGGGGACAAAGGACTCTTTCCTTTCACAAGCACTGTGGCTGAAAAGTTCACTAAAATATGAAAGGGAAGAAGTTCTGACTGATTTCTTTTTTCCCTTTGGTTTTTTGAACTCTAATTCAGAGATCAATGGGGACAATGGATTGGGGGGGGAGGTCCCCCTTCAGTTTTTTGGGGGGGTTTGTTCAGTTAGGGTTTATTTTGTCCACTCCTGACTGATCCACAGGCCATCACTACACACATTGTTTCACGTGATCCAAACTGCAAAGTCCTATTTCTGTCACCCAGTCACAGAAAGCTGCCCCTTGTACTCCCAGCTGCCAGCCCAAAGCAGGTCACGACAAAACACAGCTCGTAGGGCATCTTTTGACAGAAAGCTTTGTTATGTGAACTCCAAAGCACATGAAAACGTTTCACCTTCACAGATCTCAGCAGCAATTGCCCGATTTTTGTTTTCACATCATAAAATTCTGCCAATTACTTCTAAAGAGAAAATGAGCCCAATTAGGAGGGTGAGAAAGGAGGAACCTAAAGACTGACACATATGAGTTTGACCCGCGCTGTCAGAACTTGCATTCAGTGGGTTTAGGTCCATTACCCACTCGTGCAAGTCCTAACTGAGCCCTTTGTGCTCCAGCTCTCCAGAAGACGTACCACTGCTCTGCAGCAAGGAGATGTCAACTGAAACCAAGCCAAAAGCCCCGAACTTCCTTTCACAAAAAGATATAAAACCAGATTCTACAGAACACCTGTGCAAAATATTATACCCCCCCTTGCTTTGCCTTTCTCCCGGGGAGAGAAGTAGTTTATGTCATTGGCTCTCCTGCAGAGGATTTCAAAACACACCAGTGAGACACTCAGAAGCAAGTATCAGAGTAGGTGTCCGATTCATCTTTTGGACAAAGTCAGCAGAAAAGGTAAGTGGATTTTTCCCCGTGCACTAACCATGGTTTATTATGCTGGGCATAAAGGATTGCTACAGAGAGATCAAAGCCCGACACGTTATACAGAGCCATTAACTGAAGGTTTACCAGACCTGCCAGGAGATGCAAAACCAAGTTCCTGTGGTCAGTGGAGACCTCATGACCACTCACAAATGTTGACCACAGCATCCTGGTCAGATACCAATAAGTTAATTACACTTTGGCTTTAAGCATCCTCTGCTGTGTGAACAGGCTAAGGGAACCTCTCCTGCCGGGTCTGGGAAGTCCTGCCAACCCCACCTGCCTTTCAGTGGGGAACATACACAGGGTGGATAGCTGGTTTTAGCTGATGAGGAGCTATTTAGGGCTTTTAAGGTGCTCTGTAGGGAGGTTTGGACCTTACAGGAACACAGCTGCAATTGAGGATCAGTACACCTCACAGCTTGGTGAGCACGATTCCTCCTTCCATGCCTCGATGCCCATGGCGCTGAGGATTGCACATGTAGATAAACTGCCTTCCAATAGCTGCCTTTTCATCAGGACCGAGCTCTCTACACATTTTGATTGGCAATGCCCCAGCAGCAGCTTTCCTGAACACAATCCCTTTCTTTTTTCCTAAAGGTGCATCAATAAAGAGAAAACGACCAGCAAGTTTTTTGTTTGAAGCTGAGCTTGAGGGGAATAAATACAAATGTTCTTAGCTGCTGTTAAGATGCACATTCCTCCCAAATGCCACGACAGAGTAATAAAAAGAGACCCTCCTCTCTTTGCAAGGTGCACCTGTTGCCCGACTGCAGCCCTGTCACCCCCGTACCTCTCCCAGGGCAGCAGCAGAGACAGGAGGGGACTCCAGTGAAGCCAACAGCTTGACCCCTGATTTCCACGGGGTTGTAATTCCACCAAAGCCTCAGCATGGACAGTGCAATATAAAGTTAGTTGAGGCCAAAAATTTCCCTCTATTTGCACACATCCCACCTGGGCTGAAGACACCAGGAAAGCTCCCACGTGAAAGATGTTTACAGAATCTTTTGTCTTCCTCGGTAACAATTTTATTAATTTCTTTCCTTTTCCCCTCCACCATTAAAAATCTGCTAATGCCAGAAGTGTGTGGCTGCTCTAAGGAGATGGATGCTGCTATAATCACACTTAGAAAAGAAAAACAATCACAAGTTTCCAGCTTTCTGTCCTGTCACTCATATAGACAATAAGGCATAAAATCCATAATAGCACAACTCTCATCACTTAATTCAACTTTGATTAGAACTCGCTCGGCTCTCTCAGTAGTTAGTACCAAATTATCCTAGAAGGAGCTAGTAGGGAACTCAAGGAAACTATCTGTTTGCTATTTCACTCTGCTTCCTTAGCTCCAACCTCCAGCCAGGAGCAATAATTAAAAAAACTGAAGGAAAAACAAAATAAAAGCCAATTTAAAAAAACCCCAAGAGTTAGTTTAATTGCCCTGAAAGCAGTCCTTTTCATTTTCTGTTATTTGTGAGGGCTTTGCTCTTGTTTTTTCAGATGTGGTTGCCTTCATTTCTCTTCGAATAGCTCCTTGCTTGCTCTCTCCCTTGCTCGCAGGGCACTCGCTGGCTGGAGAGGAGGATGGATAGGGGAAAGTAGTTTTTAAATGCAAAATTAGGAAGCTAAAAACCATGTGAATTTTTCAGTGCTATGGATGAAACAGGAGCAGTGGCAGTATTTAAGATTTCAAGGGTGTTTTAAGCCAGGCCAGGGCAGCACACAGGTCTCTCGATGGCATTTGATGCAGGGATGAGGATCCCCCAAGGAGGTGACCTGATCTCATGGCCTCAAGCTGAGCCCTTCAATCCTTCAGCTGCACAGACAGACATCAGTAGCAGAAGCTACACAGTTAAGCCCAAGTGCCTTTCCATTATCTGCAGGCATCTGCTACACACCCAAGGGTGCAAATCCAAAGCTGCTGCAGGGGATCCAGGGGGAACCTCTGCAGAAGCCACGGCTGCCAGCTAACGCTGACTGTGTTGGAGAGTCCAGTTTTGCTTCTTTCCCTCACTAGCTTCTTGACTCCTTCCTCTCTTAAGCAAGCAAGGGAGCAGCTCAGAAGCAGCTCGGCTCCCGGGGGCTTTGCGTGGTGTCTGTGGAAATGACAGAACGAGCTGGAGCCACCAGAAGAGGCTTTGTTTTTGCAGCAGACCTGATAGCCCTATTTCTTCTTGATGCACATGCTGCGGGCCACCCGTGACTCACGAGCAAAGAAAATTCAAAGCAGAGCTGCACATGGGGAAGAAATGCCTAAAAGTTGTGTTATGTAAAGCGAGTGGGATCTAGAGCACTGAAAATAACTTCTGAAAAACCCACAGCAGCAGGCAGAGAGCCACAGCCCTCATCCTCCCTATTGTCCCTTCTCAGCCTTGGCAAGGGGAAATTACTGCTTTGATTCACGGGTCTGTTGCTGCCTTTCCTGGGTAGAAACAACCCCTGGAAGATCGAGGCACCATCACCCAGCAAAGCGGTGCCACCTTGCAGCTCTTGCCCAGGAGCAGCCACGAGCACATCACCCACCCACGGGACAACACAGAAACCCACTATAGGCTGCCAGGGACATGGCAAGGGGCACAAATCAGGATAAACACGCAGCATTGCTCATCCCAAATTTTTGAGCACGAGACAGAAGAGCAAGAGCTGGGCTTTGATCATGACAAGCAAACATTTTGTGCCAGAGGGGATGGCACAGAGACCTGAGAGGTAAGCAGGGGGTGTCTTTGCTCTACAATTCCTCCACAAACTGAAGCAAACCACTAAATAACATAATCGTGGCTGTATGATTAACACACACACCCATTCCTGCTATGTTGTTACCAGAGATTATTTTGCCTGGTCATAACTCACAGCATTTCCACTTTGCAATAGCCTGAGAGTTTAAGAGCACAAAACTCTCCCCCAAGCTTTTCTTCCTGCATTCAAACACAACCCTCCGGTCTTCCCAAGACACCTTACCATGGAAATCCTCCTGGTTCAACCAGGCAGAGCTGCTCCACGGGAGAACCAGAGGGAAAAATCTGCCAGATAAAGCTGCTCTCACCCCTGCGGGCTTTTAATGGGTGAACTGGCAAAGCCAATCTCGCTAAGTGGGGAAAACGAGTGACCAGGGGGCAAACCCCACGGGAGGAGAATGCAGCAACAGCTGCCCCTGCAAACCAGTAGCGAGATGCCACTAGATGGTGACAGTGCCCACAGAAATTAAACTACCCAGGAGAGAACCCCATCTCCAGTACAAGGCCACTGCGAAGGGAGACCATAGTTTGGAAATAAATGGTTAGCACTTCTTGTTTGTAAAGAAGGAGAGTTAATTTAGGTGGTGTTATGGTCAAGAGCATCAGGAGGTGGTGGTTTGGTGATAAATAGAAAAGGAAGTGAATTCACCTGCTTGGTGTGAGGGTGAAATGAGCCAGTTCTGTGTAGCCCACATCAGAAGTAGATAAACTCTGTTTATCTTCATTTCCCCCTCCCTGCTCAGCTGGTACCCACAGGCTGAAACCCAGTGCAATCTGGGCTTTGGGATTCACCCATCATTCCCAAATGGAGCTGATAACCTTCCCCGGGGCAACTTCAGCTGCTCTGCCCCTTGTCCCCAGCATGGAAGGATCCCCCATGTAGGAGCTGTTCCCATTGACCTGCCTCGATAGTGCCCTCGTGCTCATTTTGCAGCACACGTTTCTGTTTCAAGCTATTGTTTTCCAGCGTGTTCAAATTCACCTTTCAGCAGCGCTCTGGCAGTTCACCAAAGAGTGCTGAATTCAGTAAAAATAGCTGGGTACAGATTATCTATAAAATCTCTGAGGACCAGTGCTGATCAGCAAGAACTGGAGTGTAACTGGTTTGGAAACACTTGTGTCAGGGGATGTTTTATACCCAAAAAGGCTCCTCAGCTGCTTGGTTGGAGTCAGAGTTGTGTGAGAATGAACAGGTTCACTTGCCTGTTTCATCTACAAGTGTGACACATTGTAAGACACTGGGTTTGTCTTTTATTTTGTATTAATCACCTCAGTGATGCATTTGAGGAAATACAAGTCTTTCAATAAATGGATAACAGAGGAGAAACTTTTTCCTGGCATTTAATAATCTTTGTCATCCCTGATCAAATAAAATGAAGGGCTCATTTACATTTGGCTGGTTACTGTAGCTCTCTCCTCCAAAAAAACCCAGATAAAACATGAGAAGGAGCCCAACTGGAATAAAAAACAAACAAACAAAAATCTCTAATAACCAGAATCTTAACAAATCCATAGGCGTGTTGTGACCTGCTGTTTATTAGACTTGTGGTAGCTCTCAGTTTGCTGCAGTTCAACACTGAGCAAAACCAATGTGATCATTGTAATTACCACCCAGCAGACAACAGATCCGCTTCATTTTCTCTGTTACACAAAGCTGCAGTTGTGCTGGAAAAAGGGGAATGGCTGGAAAAGACACAGAGCTTGCAGAAATAGTCAGGAGATTTGCAAAAGTACGGGAAAGATAATACTCTTTAAAGATGGAAAGATTAAAAACTAAAAAAACACAAACCGAAAATTGTGGATAATTGTTAATGAAGACTATTAACATGTAATTAATATTGGACTTTGGGATTGGTTTAGCTCCTCCTTAAACCAGCAGAAACATTCTTCTCTGTCCAAAAGCAGCAGCCCCATAGATCATGGAATCACAGGCTGGGTTGGGTGGGAAGGGACCTTTCAGGGTCATCTGCTCCAACCCCCTGCAGGGAGCAGGGCCACCTGCAACCAGAGCAGGGTGCTCAGAGCCCCGGCCACCTCCC